>DF239928.1:2331-58625 GCA_000507305.1 Breviolum minutum Mf 1.05b.01 | reverse complement strand
ATTTCCTTAAAAAAAACACAAAAAAGATTAGATTGAAAAATTCATATTATTTCTGGAAGTAGGATTTAATTGTGTATTTGCTTATGTGTTTTTGCCTTGCGTTGTGCAGATCAAAGAGATAGGTCGATTTTAATAGGATATAAGTAAAAATTATATGTGTAAAATTCTTTTGTTTCTTGGTATAATCATTTTCGATAATTGGTTGATATAGGTTCCAGGTTCCATTAAGAAGAGTAAAACCGCTGAAGGCATACGGTACACAAAAATTAGTCAGTGGTCACTAGTCTATTTGTTCCACCCATTCTGTATTGGAAATTTAAAGAATTATATAGATTAGTTGGATATATATTTTTTGAAATGCAAATATTGATTGGGAACATCATTCGGCATCTTTCAGGAGGGGAACATCATTGGTCCCACTTCTCAGGTCCGAAGGTTTAGGCTTGTCAGTGGACGAGATCCACAGAAACCTTTCAAATTTTCAAATGGATAGCTGTACAAATCTTTGTGTTCCAACGGAAGGCCGTTCCAAAGATCTTAGAGGTTTTGCTGCTGCTCACAATTCTAAAGTCTCGGTGACCAACTAATGCTTCTCATGTCTGTCGTGCTTGTGGACCAAATGATTGGACTTGTCCAAGTACTTTCGATTATTCTTCAAACGTTGGATATGCGTCGGTCGCTCTTGGGTGGTAGTCACTTGATCTTGCCTCCCAGGCAAAACCATCCATTCCCAAACAATGCATTTTCGAAGTACATGTACAAACAGCTTTTCCGGTAGTGAAACAAATGCAACATGAAAAAACACACAAAGCAAGGTGCAATTAAGTCAAGCTCAGCTAAGTTACTGTGTGCTTGTTGTTTGTTTCTCATTCGTCCATTGCTTGACCAATCCTTGTTCTGGAGTCTGTACCAAGCCAGGTTTGGATCTGGTAGGCTTGGAAGGAAGATCAAGAAGATGAATGGTAATGGCACACCAAATTCCACAAGTCGCTCCCACCACTGCACCAATCGCAGCGAAATCAAAGTACCATCCAACACTTGCTCCAAGAAGAACTCCTGAGAAGATAAGAATAGACTTAGCCATGGCAACAATTTCACCTTTCGTTTCGGCGCGCGCCGAGTGTGGATCGGGAGAAAGAGAGAATGCGAATTTGGAAAACATGGAGTCAAAGTCATACAATCAGAAAGTTCTGAAATTTGATTCTGTTGCTCAACTGCTGGACGAATCTTGGAACCGAAACCTAGCAGCTTCCACTGGCGTCAAGGCTTCAGAGAGATCAGGTCCACACAAGGTGCTCTCTTGGTGTGACCCATCACATGTCACTTTGATTTGCTGCAAGTTCTCTGTTTCAGACTTTTTCCTCTCCATGCAATGGATTTCAAATACTGTCTTGCAAGCGCGGTGCGCTAGTGTCGACGTTTTCATACTAAGGTGCCGTTTTGCTTTTGTTCCACTGACGTGTACCGTGGTCTAAAGTGGTTCCATTGGGAACTATCATCCCTCTATTCATAGGAATGCTGATATCTAATAGGTGTTCTATTTTGTTGATGACCATCCCCTAGTGAAATGAGATGAGTCTTGACCTTTGCTCACATGAAGGTCAAAAAATATACACCCTCACACAAAGACGTTTCGGACCAAGCTGACAGAAACAACGTATTGCGGTATTGCATTCACAAAAAGCATGGCACTTTTGATCTCCCGTAATTGGAATCTGTGGAACACAAAGAAGTTGCGCCCAGTATGCCCATCAAAAATGTGAACCGCAGCCTGAAGGATGTCAAGCCGCCTTCCTTACCTTCGCACCACTACCGTTCGCTTTCACTGCTTTGTTTTTCTTGTCTTTCTTGGAACGCCTTGCAGAGTCTCTAAAAAAATGCACCAAACATAGACTTGGATTGGGCCATACCCCTCACAAATCCACATATCACATATTGAACATGAATCTCAAGATTCATGTCGTGAATGTTCTTTTTTGGTGCAAAAACAAACACATTGAAAACATAAGGTCTGTGTTGATTTCATGGGTTTTATACGGCATGTTTCAAGAATGGATTGCGCCTTCGGGTGGCAAGACTTTCAGCCTCAATAGACTCACCATCATCCCAAAAGAAACCCGATCGTTCTACCCGATTCTTGTTGTATGAAAAAAGTGACATTTCGAGTCGTCATGTTGTCGCTGAGTCTGCGACAACTGCCCGGGCAGATTTCGCATAGGTCCGACCTGAAATGAACATGATATGTGACAAAGTTTGAAGTCACCCAAAGGAAAACCTACAAATTGTGCAATGACGTTTACCCCTAAGGATTTTGTTGGGGGGACAAACAGAATACAGCCAAGCAAAACAAAGATTGGTTGTGAAGTTGTGCTATTTTTTCACCCCACCTTCTCCACTGAGAGTAAGTCGACCAGCCCTGCCGGTTCAAAAACCGAGCTCTGGGGTATCTCCAAATGACCAGGCTCTAAGGCAGCCGTGGAGGTAAGCTTCAAGTCATGGAATATAGGATTTCCCAGGATATTCATGGATATTCATGGCTATTTTCTGACCTGGGGCAGGTTACGAAACCTCGTAAAATTGGTGACAAATCCTTGAGATGCTTTTAAAAAAACACGGACTCCAAGTGACAAATCAGCACACCTCTCCAACTGTTCTTCGACACTGCCACCCTTGGAGGTAAATCCCAACCTTGTCATGTGTCAACTGAACACAACTCACTGAAGAACAAAAAACAATGGCACTTGTGCGAAAAAACACCTTAATCCTTTCAAACAAATGTTTAGACACAAACCATTTGTGAAACTAGAACCTCAAAAAAGACACTATGAAATTTCTATCAACCATATATTTCTCAGAAAACTGTCATGCTTGCATCATTTCCCCAAGGGCAAGGTTGCCGGGCTCTCGATCCAATGTATCAAATGCATCGCGTTCCTCTTCACTTCGCGCAAGGAGTCGATTCACCTGAAGCTGTGAGGTGCGCCATTTGTAGGGGGTTTGTTGGTTCTGATGTGGTTGATTCCCCCCAAAAAAAACACAAAGATTGGGGGATTCAGATTGATTATTATGAACATTATAATATAATGACTATGATTAGGACTGAAGATTAGGATTATAGGATTACTATAAATATATGATTAGGACTGGAGATTGTGATCATTATCACTATGATCTAACTACTGGTTTCCAAGTTGTTTGGATACCCAAACTCCAAAGAAGCGAAAAATCCTGCTTCTTATGGCTTCGCCTCGAAAAAGTCTGTTGCCCGAAGTCCGCTATCTTTGGAGCTTCGAGCCTCAAGATGAAAAAATGAAAATTCCGGTGGAGTTTTACCAGAAAAACTCAGTTGGCTAAAGGGAGCTGAAGTAGGAATTCCATCTTTGAAGGAATGTTAAACAAAAACTCTTTCCATCTCACCAGGAAATCTCTCGGAAATGATTTCCGAGACAACCTCTTCCATTTCGGAAGGGTCTAAAAGGCTGAAGATTTACACAGCTTCAGCAAGTGTCGTTCAACCGGCACACCTCCTTCACCAATTCCTTCAGAAGATTCTGTGGGGCCGAATCCTCCAGGTCAGGGCCCCAAGATTCGGCTTCATCTCCAACTGCTTCCAATGACTTGGGGTTTTACAAAGGAAAAAAAGTACCGTGCCTGAGTGAAATTGCCAGCCCTGATCACCTGTCAAAGTGCCAGCTGAAAAATGTCGTTTTTCTTCAGATTTCGTTGTGTCATCCAGTCATGCAGTCACACTTGCTATACTTATTCAACTGATGTATATCATTTTCTTGTGTACGTACACATGTGGTTTTGAATCCTGGAGACAAAATCTTGTTAGAGTCAAAAATCACGAGCTGCGCTGCACCTTGCGTTCCATATCCAATTTGCGCCCATTTCGTTCCAGCAATCCACGATCCAAAGCCTTGGCGACGGGAAGTGTGAAATTGTTTTGGCACGTGTCAATTCCAAGAGAATTAAGGAACGGAACTTGGAGTTTCAATGCCGAAACTCCAGGGTCAAAGTTTGGAGTTGCCCATAAAATCCAATCTATATCTCTGCATCATGTCAATTTCTTGTCAAGATGTCCGGCAAATGTCAGAGACTTTTTTAAACACCACATCTCCTCATCACAAAAAAAAGTCAGGTCCAATGATTAAAAAACACAAAACATTGGGCTTTTGAAGCTTTGGCAAATCAGCAACAAGAACTACTGAACCACCAAAAACAACAAAAACCTGCATCCCATTTCATTAGATTCGTTGGTTACTAGGGATTCCCATCATGGGCTGTAACAATCCCTATAAATCCCTATAACACGAGGCTAGCCAATCACCTCGGAATCTCTGAGTGAGATCCGCACCGTTGGAGTCATCAAGCGTAAAACCTTGACCGGCCTGAAGCAGCAAAGAATTCGTGGCAAAGAAACTTATGGCTTGCGGTTGGTTATGTTCAATCATAGTTTCATTGCGATATGATATGAAGTTGGTAGTTGGTAGATTATCTTTTTGTTTTTTTTCGAGGTAAAGTCTACAGGAATTATCTGAAAAATTACGTACAGTTAGTTTGTCACACTATTTCACCAACCTGAGAGAAGGCAGTTTCACGAAAGGATTTCGCTTACACAACTACCTTTTGGGGTGTCTTCACCAGCCTGATGTCACTATGATTTAAATTCCCAGAATATTTCTACATTCTACATACATAATACATACCACGATACCGATATTATCTATTTCTGGCATCTTCTGGCAAATATGCAAGGGGAAAAAAGTACTTCATGATCTCTAAATACCAACCTTTGCTGTGGAATTTCTTTGGCTCCCAAAAAATGGCACATCCTGAGTGGCTGCACTCGTTTACGAAAACGTGCCGAAACTTCGCAGCTCGCAGTTGCTCGGCGCTTAAGCCGACGATTCGGCGTGCGTCATCACTCCCTTTGGGGAGAGCAGCTGATTTTAGCCGCTGTGGTGAGCATCATTAAATCTAAAAGTCTGGGATTCAACGTATGTCAGGAAGCCCGTCAAACTGCTTAGATCTGTTTATAATATGTTTTTTTATTGTTGATGTATGCTTTAGGATGGTCAGCATCATCAGCAACTGGAAGTACTACAGTATCCAGGTATCACCCGGGGTTACATGACTTGGCATTGTATGGCAATACCTGTCGGAAGGGTATGGAAAACAATATAGCAGCATACTCAAACCAAGTGAATATCATCTGGCACCCAGTATTAGCAGGCCATCTTTGGAGCCCGTGGCGGATCAGCCAATTTCTAAGCTGTTCCACATTCTTGTGCAACAGCCGGATCAACACTGAATGCAAACTTGGTCAATGCGATGAACTTCAGAGGTCAGCCACTAGGATCTGGTAGGCAAACAAAAAGTCGAATCTTTATGCCACTACGTTGCAGTAACGTTTCAGTCATGTTCTTCCATCTTGAAAACTCAGAGATCTGCAATCAATTGATCCGATACCCTAAACCTAAAGGTTTTTCAAATGTCCAGCATGGGACTTTGCATGCTTCATTTCGCAGGAATCACGGGAATTGGTGGTGAACTTCGCCTTCCAAGTGGTGTCCGAATCTTTCACCAACCTGGAAAAGCCTGAGAAAACGAAGCTTTGAATGCCCCTCATTTTTTTGACAAATGCTTGGTAACTAGATGTAACCTAGGTTGTAAATCTGCATAAAGAATGGGCAGTATATTGAGGTTGTAATCTGGTTAAGGAACCATTTAACCCTTTAGCAAAATATCAACCAGGACCTCCTCAAACCCGCCTGGGCACTGCCTTGGCATCACTTTTCCGTCGCGTCAGCTGCGAGGCAGACATCGCGCGGGTCACGGTGCGAACGGTGCCATCGCTCCGGCGCAGGCCGATGTTCACATAGCCTGGGGGGAACACAGAACATCGAGGATTTTCAGGCTTCGACCTATCACTGATCACCATGACCCACTTGGAAATACACAGTTCATGGCTCAGGTCAGAGGTTGAGAGGTCACTTCAGTCACAAGTAACTTGACTTAAGCTTGTAGAACTTGGCAACTGCACTACCTTGGTGGAATCAAGCAGCGTTTTCACCACCACCAAGCGACAGGTACTTGAGGGGCAGCAGGAAATGGACAAGGCAAGATGAGTGAAAGGATTTTGCAGTATGAATGGTTAGATGGTGTGAAATTATGTAGGATATGTAGTGAAATAATGAAATATTTGTTGCGATACTCAGTTTTAATCAAATTGTCCTAGCTTCTTAAACCTTTCGCTGTTGCGCTCTTCAAGTCCTGTTACAGTAGTCCTTCAAGTCAGATCTGAATAAAATCCATACATCAAGTCATGTCAATCATGTTGCAGTATCTATGATTGTATAATTATATGATTATATGTATACACGGTAGATATCTATTTTTCAGACCCTCTTAGTTGGCTCTTGTTTTCTTCCAAGCCACTTGGGCGGATCGGTGATTTCGGCCGCCGTTCTGGAGAAGGAGAGCCAACTGGCAAGGAACAAGGTCACCAGAACTTGTGAACCCAATGACCTAATTGCATTCAGCATCACCATCCAAAATCCAAGAGCTCATGCGAAAACTTATGAACATTTGGTATCAATAGTTATCTATCCGCACCAATATTGGTACCAAAAGCATATCTAATGCTGTCTACATTCGGTGATGTTAAAGCGTGATTCATGATGGCAGCTCAGCTGTCAGAATGGCCTGTGGTTGGTGAGGTTGGAGATGATGCTCTTATGTCAGCACCTGCTGTCGCTGTCGCCATCTTTTGTTTGCCTGAAGGGAACTGGTGGCACACCGGCTACGAATAGTATCACCAACCAGGATGTCTCTGAAATAAGGGCTTTCTCTCCCCAAAACTAGCAGGTTAACATAGCCCCTGAAAAATGGCTTGTTGGGAGCCTACTTTCCTTTGGCCAAGGCTTATTTTCAAGGATTAATTATGTCAGTTTTTGGCTTCAGAAATCCCGCCCAAAAGAAGCTACCTTTTCTGTGGTTGATCAATCATTCTACACCGAGAATACAGCCAAGCAGCTTTCCTTCAACAATCGCCTCAGAGGCAAATCACGAGTCGCGCAACTCCGACGCTTCCCTCCGAAAACGTTTGAGGCAAGTTGCATAGCAGTGCTTTCAGGACCTGCACTGTGAAACGCAGTATTTGTGTCCAAAAAATTAAGTTTCAGAGGTCACAGAGTGTACAAATGAATTGCTGAAAATGATGAAACACCAGGGGTAGCTGACTCTGAAAATCCTTTGACTCTGAATCTTTAGGCACCAATGGTTTGCAACAGCCTCTTCGCTCCTCATTGTTGACATCACAGTGGAGCAGTTCCGCCTCATTATTGGTAGCTTGCAGTCCACTGTGGATGGAACTGGCGAATCAAGAACTGGTGAACTATGCAGCTGAGGAACCAAGACTTTACGCTTTGGTTCATGAACCGGGGGAGCTTCCTCCAAGAGGGAAGGAACAGAATGGCTTGACTTGCAGAATTGCACTTCTTGACTTCTTGTATTTGATTTCAAGTTTCAACTGGTCCTCTCCGAGACAATACCATTCATGACTTTATGATTGTGGAACTGGGCAACAGGCATCTTTGCAACACAATATTATCATCTTGTTCCGACAGGGTCACCTGAAACGGCTGTGTTATGTTGGTCCCCGGTCCTTCACTTCTTTCTGCGGTTCCAAGACAGTTCGGCCCTCAATACAACGTGTCAGGCGCCACATGGCAGCTTGCATCAAGTGGTCCTGTCATACAAAGCTCATCAAAAATCCGGGCTGCCAATCTGACCATCTTTGTTTCACATTATTCAATCCCATGTCCTGAACAGCGCAAATCACCCTGTAAGGCAAACGCATCAGGTCGCTTTTGGAGACGCAGAACACCTGAACGAGTCATACAAACACAGTGCATGTGGAAATTCAGTTGACCTGTCTTTTCTTACGAATCTTACAAGTTCTAAGGCAATTTTCCAAAAACCCATGTTTGATTGCTGCGGTCTATTGTCCAATCTGTTCACAAGTCGTTCAGTGTATGAATTTGAAACGCATATTGCATTCACAAATAAAGTGGAAGACAGTTCCTATATATATGTCACAAATTCAGGAGAGATCATACACTCGCGTTTCATTTACGAGTAACACAACGCTTACCTATTCATGGATTTCTATGATTACCCTCCCTGAAATCAACATAGCAACTGACGAAAAAAACTATTCCAAAGGAAAGTAGTCTTTAAACTACTGTTTCTTTAGGGGCTATGTAAACTTCAGGCTGTGTATCATCAAGCTGTGACCTATCAATCTCTCAAATTGCGCCTCGCAAAGACTTTGTGCTACCACGGTGAAGGGCTCTGGGTCATTGGTGGGCACAGTGCTGAAGAGGCCGCCCTCCACCAGCAGCGCAATGCGTCGACCTGAACCGTATGAAAATGAAGCATTCATGAAACCCAAATGAAACCCTACTGCTATATGTTTAAAATGGAACTTGAGCCATAACCAGGGGCAGGATTGATTCCATCAACAGTATGGTAGGTTCTTTGCGATTCTTCTGTGATTTCGCAAATTAAATTTGGGGATAATATTTACCAGTGCCATGATCCTTCACTCGTGAATTTGAGATTCTGGGGCGAAAAAATCAGCAGGATTCAAAGCCAGCCACATGAGCCAGATCAGCTACAAATCAACTGGTAAACTGTTAAAGCTTTCAACTGTGCTATGGCTAGAAAAACAGTGCCATACAGTATACATCAATATACATCAGCATACCAATCGCATACCAATCACCAAAGTGACCAACCTCGAGTGTTTGCTTTCCGCTTCGAAAACGCTTGGAGCCTTTGCCAATGAAGTTGCCGTTGCCAAAGACGTGATGTTTAACAAAAAAACTTATAACAACTGTTGTTAGGTATTATGAAAAACCACTTTTTTCTTGCACCCGTGGCGTTGTCTTGAAGGAATCCCACGTGGCAAGAATCATGGCTTGGAGCTGAGCTACGACCGGCTGTTTTTGAGCTTGCTGTCATCCTGTGAGACCTGGTAGCCAGCAAAATACAGTAAAAGCGAGAACAAAGTGGATGGTTGCTTAGGATTGTGGATAGCTGTTGATGGCCGTTGATTTTTTTCAGTGGCTGTTAATGGTTGTTGAGTTTGTTGTGTTTGTAGTGTTTGTAGTGTTTGTAGTGTTTGTTGTGTTTGTTGTGTTTGTTGTTGTTGTTGTTGCTGCTGCTGTTGTTGTTGTTGTTGTTGCTGCTGCTGTTGTTGTTGTTGTTGCTGTTGTTGTTGTTGTTGCTGCATGATGACCATGATGACGACGAGGATGAGGATGAGGATGAGGATGAGGATGAGGATGAGGATGAGGATGAGGATGAGGATGAGGATGAGGATGAGGATGAGGATGAGGATGAGGATGAGGATGAGGATGAGGATGAGGATGAGGATGAGGATGATGATGATGATGATGATGATGATGATGATGATGATGATGATGATGATGATGATGATGATAATTGACGATGAGTGACGATGAGTGACGATCAGTGACGATCAGTGATGATCAGTGACGATCTGTGACGATCAGTGACGATCAGTGACGATCAGTGACGATCTGTGACAACTAAAGTAGTTATTGCAGGAGAATGAGGGGATGGCTGATCAAAGTTGAATCCCAGTTCTTCTCATGTGTCCAACAAACAAATACTCGTATGTAGAACCTGGGTCCTCTCAAAAGGATAATGTATGCTTTGCACGAAGCTCATTTTGCGTTTCCATGCTTGCCTTCACGGGATCACTATGCCAGAACTCCACTACGCCTTTTCGAAGTACCCAATAGCGTTCCTCGGTGGATCTCGTTCCACTAGCTTCAACTGCTCGTATAAAAAGACTCGTCGAAACGTGCGTTGGACGAAGCTGCAAGCAAGAGTCATTGGTCTTCTCACCCTGCTTCATGAAAACAAAGCCCTTTGGCACAGATTGCTGCTTAAAGTAGTAGGAGGCATGAGGCTTTCCAAACCTGGATTGCCTGTGCATAAAAGTGTCAAAGTGTGAAAGTGCATTGAATAATGTCCACAGTGTATCATAAACTAAAACAATTTCGAAAGAAACGTGTGCAACATAGTAGCACATCTCGCCAGGCTGTTCATCTATCAAGTTGGTTCACACTTGTCACTGCAATCAAAGCACTCTGGAAGGTCAGACATTCCTGGAACATGTCGACGAAGAAAGCCTCCAACTTTGAAAATCAAAATCGTCGGATAAGAAATCAGAAGAAATGCATGAAACAACTGTCCCTTCTAGAGTTTGAGTTCAATTGATGGTGTTCTTGTGCCAATATGTATTCATAAAGGTGGATGTTTGGTTTTGCACATTGTCTTTTCAAACTTCAAGAAAGTTCGCTGACAATTGACAATGAGCAAGGCATAAGACCACAAAACTATTGAAACCGGAGCTTTCTTCATCTTTTGGATAATTATGCTCTGTCTAACAAAAACATGTCATTGTCTCGCCTGTGGTTTCATCCTTCTGCTTCCCTAAGTCAGACTTCAAAAGGTTGTCAAAGTCCTTGCAGCCAAAATTTGCAGAGTATTATGCCATGAAATTGGAGATATGTATGATAGATGTGTATGTATAAATATATATATATATATTATACAATATTATACATGGTCTTTAAACAAGGAGATCCCAAGGAAATCCACGAAGGGCAAATTTCCGAGAGCAATGGAATTGTGTCGTCAATTTTTTGTGACTTGGGGGTCAGTCCGACAGTCCTGGCGAGAAATCACCAGAAGTTGTGAATCCTCCAAACCTAAGGAGCCGAGCAGCTTTCAACATGTTCCGATCGCCGGCTTTGAGTCTTGAAAACCCATCATTGGAAGTGTTCAAAAAGAAAAAGCTATAGTAGAATGTAGTACCACCCGGGAAAGAAACATGGGAATAGAAGAATCATCCTTACTGTATATATATACCAAAAAAAAGACATAAATCATAACTATAATGGATCATAGTATACTTCAGTTCTAATTTCACCTCTCAAGGTCTCGCAGAACAAGTTCCAGGTACTGTACTTGTTCTAACTGCTGGTTTTTGTCAAGGCGTGAAATTGTCGGAACACGAAGGCTTTACTCGGTACAATGAATGTGGTGGCTGTCAGGAGCTATTGAACCGACCAAAACGCAGGTTGAAGGAATCAAGTCAGCTACTCTTCCCTCACGGCCAACATTAGAATGACTAGAATCTAGAACGAATCCAACATAATCCAACTCCACTCCCCCCATGGTTCATGTTTCCTTTTGCTTTTCCAAGATTGGCATAATCCAACATAAGCACCTCTGTTCAAGGAGTGTTTTTTTTTCTATCTTGAGGCATGGCACATCGAGCCGTTGCTGCTCTTGGTTGATCTCCCATCAATGCCAACTCTCCAAAGAGTTGCCCACGGGTCAAGCGCACCACCTGCCATTGGCGGGTTTTACCATCGGCATTCCATATTTTTTCATCGCTTGGAAAAAACGCGCCTGTGGACCAAAGTGGGACTTGGTATGGTAGACACTGAAACCTCAAAAAAACTGCCCCAACACAAGAAAAAGCATGCAAGAAGAAATGCAAAGTCATATGACAAAAATCAGGTAGCAAATGAAGTATCAGTATAACCTGCATAATTTCATACAGTCAGTGAGCACTTCAACCTGTTGAAACAAAGGTTCAACAGTGACGCAACTTTGCAGATTGACTCAGGTATGAACCTTCATGTGTTCTCACTCGGTTGATTGGTGAGCTGACTCCTTAGCTTGGAAGATGTTTGCAACGGGATGGGTCGAAGCGAAGAAAGGTATCACGTTTTACAGATTGGTAAAAATCAGGTTTTGGAGCCTCCAAACTTGGGTAACCTGTGGTAACCTCCATTCAATTTCTCCAAGAATCTGTCATGTGATTGCTGCCGCCTCCCAGGAATCAACAGGCTGAATTTCCTTTCGTGATTTGTATGACCGAATATGTACTTGTACTTGTGCACATAAAATCAGAAACGGATGCACCTACTCTCGTCACTGCTTTTGTTGGACAGCGGCGCGTTAGATTCTTGGTCCTGGGACAATGTCTACCAGTCTACCAAACCTGCTATCTTACAACTGCCAGGCGTGTAAGAACGTGTCAATTTGCCTTGGGATCAAAATCAGATGATGGTCAAGTTGTGGACCAAAGCCACAATTTTTCAGCGGAAATTAAGCCTTCAGCCCACCTTTTAAAGCCTACGATTGCAACATCATAAGGGCACCACGATGGATCCACAGCACCAGTCTCCTCTGGGATGTTGATGACGAGACTGCTGCGGCTGCGCCCCAACAAAGAGCCCTTGGACCCACTCCGAGCCTGGCGACAGCTTCATTACCTTCATTACCTTTGCATCATGTTTGTAGATTGAGAATAAGCAAGAAACACAATTGTCCAAGAAAGAGTCCCTTCCAAACCACTCGTTAGTATATACTTGGTATGAATATCCAAGAAAAGGAATGTCAGGAATGTCCATTCATAGGATTCTCACTAACATTCATCTCAACCACGAACTTTCGAAACTCGAGCCTGTTTTCGACAAAAATTCCCTGCCTCTCGATTCATCTTCTTGGAGTCTTGTCGTTCACTTAAGCGACTCTCCGTCGAGGAGCGTCGCAAACTTTGCTGTGAGGAGCGGCGACTGGCAAGATCCTCCTGGTCGAATCTGGGGATTCACTGGGAGCCAAATTGGTAATAACAACACGTGTTGAGATACCAAATTGGGATATGTTTGGGGAGTACCAACAATTGGCAATACCAACAATACCCAGCAATTGGTAATACCAGCATATGGCTCATATGGCTATTATGTCAAAATTGAAATACCAGTACCAAACAGACGCATTTTTGGTCATATCTATATAGTGTTGTTAAGTCCATTTTGGCGGTCAAGAAAGCCATATTATGGGATAAATATGACAGTATTTATGTTTGGGGAACAACTACAACTAGGCAACGTTTGAAGAGCCTGATTTTGCCTTTGATGAGCTAATGCTTCAACTGCTTCACAAACATACAGTACGCGGTGACGTTGGCTCCCCAACAAGCTTCTCGGTACGCTTCGAATGAGAAAAATATTGCTTTGTTGCTTCAAGTTGGGTTTCTGGATATCTGGGACAATCACAAGAGGCAAAATTGCATTAAATTGCCAGTGTAGTGAAGACCCTTATGCCATACCTCAAGCTCCCAATGTCTAAGCGCCAAGCTGTTTTGGAACGGAATAACCAGCTTTGAACAGTGCTCCTCACGCAAACTCTTTTTGGAGTCTTGCCGATCACTGAAACGGCTTGCAGTGGAGCTGCGACGCGTGGCTTGCTCTTCCTCCTCGCAAGCCGATGTGATGTTAAACTCGGACAGGTTTTCATGTCATGTTTTCCACCAAGGGATTGTGCTTATTGTGGCTTGTTGTTGGCATTTTAGAAGCTGACATCACCTCAAAATCACTTCCCGGAATCCTACATCACTCAGTCTCGCCTCTTGGATTGAGTCATGCCAGTCGCTGCCCTTGGAATCACACCATTCAATAGAGGTACGTCGGCTGATTGCATCATCCTGCTCGTCATTCAACGGAAGAAATACAAAACAAATCGACTTAGCAGTGAAACATCATGAAATGATGAAGATTTGTCTCCCAAACCAAAAAAACCTTTCACAAAATCTCTGATCTTCGGCCTTCATTAGATCCATTTTAAGTCTCTTGAGTGGAATTCATGACCAAATATGCTTCCGATTTGTATGATGAATTACTTATAATTACTTTCATGATTCACCAAACATGTCGTAATTCATACCCATCTCAACAAGGAGTGTTTCCAGCACCACATTCAATTCGCATGTCTTCCCAATGCACCTCCCAATTGGATTCGCCACTCTGCCGTCTTCCCGCTTTGCCACTGCTACCTTTCAAACTGCTACGTCGACTCGGAAGTTCCTCAGCTTTCAAGGAAAGGCCGCACAAAACGACACATCAGCCGTCGAGTTTACTCACATCAGACAGCTGATCTTCGACAAGTCTCCTTGGAAAGCTCCTTAGAGCTATTAAGGTCACTCCTGGACACTTGTGCAACATGAGTTTTCAACCAAAAAAAAGGATTCAAAAACAATGGAGAAAAAATGGTCGCAAATTGAATACAATCCAAGCTTTATAGTATTAGCTTCCAAAAGGGCATCATAAACTTCTGAGTTTACATAATATGAAGAATTCCAGATGACATCAACAGCATGCTGGCATGTTTGCACCTCGCTGCAGAACTACGCCTCGATTCCGATTCCTGCCGTCGCAGGGGTGTGGTCCTTGGTGGTACAGTCAGAGCACGCCATCAAGAACACCCAATCATTTTGAATCACAAACAATCCATTAAAAAAAAACGCGTCAAAACATCATGACCATGACATAAACTCAAAATCCAGCAACATTTCCGAAGAACGTCATGGTTTCTTCAGGTTTTCCCGGATTTGTTTACTGTATTTTGACCCAAGTCTCGCCAGGTTCACCGAATCCTCTGAAGAATCAGACCTCGGACTTGGGTCCCAACTGTCCGGTAAAATGGATGAGTTTCTAATAGTCTAATGATGAAGGGTTGCCTACATCCAATTTTTTCGAATTTGCGGCTGAAAAATGTTGAAAAATGTTGTCCTTCTGAGGCTGCTTGAGGCCATGTTTCATCATTTAAGTTCAAAATGCTGAGACATCAAGAGCTCCACATTTTTTTTGCCCAGTGACAAAGCATCAAGAGGACCTGACCCAAAAAATCATCAAAAATCATCCCCTCAAATGCCATATGCAAAACAACATCCCCTCATTCTGTTGGAAAAAACTCACCTTCGAATGGGGGAAATCCCAGGCCTTCGGATCGAAAAGAACTCTCTCGTAGAGGAAGACCGTCCGTCCGAGGTGTACCTGCCATCGTTCATAAGGTGCTATCTACATATGCTGAATGAGATGTTTCTACATATATGTATATATATATACATATATATCATATCATAATATATTTATATATATACATGTGTATCGACCACATTTCAAAGAACACCATCATCCCTTCCAGAGTCGCCTTCTCGTGAATCAACATCTGGTCGCGTCTCTTCATCAGGCTTCACCTAGACATGTCGTGACCCATTTCTTGGAGGATACGTGTCCTTCCAATGAATCTGATGTTGGATGTACATCTATTATCATCTATTCTGATTCAAGCCATGGTCACCCAAAAAACACTTCATTTGCACCATTTTGTTGTTGACTAAGGCGGTGACGTGAATGCCTCGGCTGTCCAGTTTTAGATTCGTGTTGCAACAAAAATAGCCGAAAAGCGATCAACTGAAATGCCAAGGTTGCTGCATGTAGGTCTATGAGGACTTGCAAATCGTCCCCATTCTTGGGAGGGGAACAAGAAAACACCCCCAATTTTGACAAGATGCCCACGGAGCCTTCAAGAATCCTTGCTCACACTCAAACTCTCCGCAGGGTGGGAAAGGTTTGTGGTCCAGCATACTTACTTGGTGACAATACATCTCCGAAGTACCACGCGTGATATGGATGGTGACAAGAATCAAGCAAAACAAACCTAAAGAGCCAATAGCTCTATGCAAACCATCTTGTGGTCTACAAATCAGTTAGAGTTTTCAACCTTTTCAGGCCTACCTTGACAAATTCAAGCCAGCAGAAGATTACCACATTTCTTGGCCCACAAATTCAACTAGTTACTTAGTTACTTATAAAGTCACATGATTGGTCACATCACTGAAACCCAAGGATCTCTTTTTCAAAACGACTCGGTATGACCAAGTGACACGTAGCAACTCCCAGGTGGATCTCCCTGTCTGAAAAGTATTGTATCTTGCTCGCACTTCACGCCTGAAAAACAAAACGTCCACAAGCATGTAACAAAAACAATGTGGTCATTGTGTTCAGATGCCAAACTGCGTGTTTCTTCACATATTCAAGGTTCATATAATTCTGTGGACAATTTGATTTGCTTGCTGTCTCCAATAAAAATCTGACCAGCGAAATTCACATTGCCTGTCCACTCCTTTAAGTTAAAGAAACAGCTCGTTTGAAACAAACGACTCACCATTTGGCTCAGGAACAGTGAACGATTCCTGAGAGTCGTCTATGTAATGATGAGCCCAACTTTTTGAAGAAAGGGCACTGCAAGATCACCTCCTTAGTTTGAAGATGTTTGAAGTTTGAGTACGCTGAAACCATCCATGATTCAACACACAATTTTCCCCCCCCCCCAAAAAAAAAAGTTTTACAAGTCAAAAAAAAATCAGATACCTGAATGACCTCGTGTGGATACTCAACTGTAAGCAATGGGATACATGATTTATCTCCAGGCTTCAAGATGTTCCTTTTCCTCCACTTGTGAGGGAGACATCCACGCAGATGGGGATGGCGGCATTTGCGGTGTCATTGGGATCCCTGTCCCTGCGACAAAAGAACCTCGACACTTGGATTGCATGGTTGGATGCACCCAGGTCTGAACCGGAAAAAAACATATTACAACTATTGAATATATATATATATATGTATGTATATATACATATATATATATATATATATATGTATATATACAGTATATATACAGTATACATATGCAGTACATATACTAAAGTTCACATAATCAACCATCTAAAATCTAAACACTTTTGTAGAGAATTTCTGCATGTGAGTAGCCAGAAGGAGATGCTCGTGCAGAGAGAGGTGGTGTGGTAGCCTGGAAAGAACAATGTGAACCAGTCGGACTGCTTAGTCTCGGTGGCAGCAATGAAAAGCTGCCAGTGGAGCCACGGGGCTGTTCCTCTTGCCGAATCATAGCGGGTAACATCGGCATGGTGGCAGCAAACGATGCAGCAAACTCGCTGGGGGAAATACAACGTGTATCTAAAAGTTGGAAGATGAGGTCACCAGGATTATCTTTTCCATCTCCACATTGAACAAATCAAAGATGATTGATTTCTTCTGAAGGTCTCCAAGCTGTCGCATTAAAAAAAGTGGCTTTGTGAAGTGGAGAATTAGAAGTTTGGGATGTCCAACATCTGTCCTATATATCTTTGATGCTGTTTCCTTGGTTGTTCTTCAAGCATGTCAATCACTTGTGAGCATTTGTGATCATTCATGATCATGTCGCATAGCGTGTACAACATGTGGCATGATCAAAACAGCAGAAGCGCCTATGGCGTCTCCTGCTAGCTGCTAGCTTGAATGAGGAGCGTAGGGTCAGCAATCACAAGATTGCATCAAATATCAGCACAAAGACTCAATGGGAATCTGTGACCAAACAACCAAAATCTCACATAAACAAAAATTCCATGGAAAATCTCAGAAACTTTCACTAAAACACGTCCAACTTTCCAACTTGAATCTATGCCAATCTCACAAAAAATTCAACCGTTCAACCTCGTTTGTCCAATACGATGGGCTCGGTCCGAGGCTTGAAGGTCTGCCTGTGACGGTCATTTTGAGATTTGCACAAAGATCAAAGATGATCAAAGATCAAATCCACAAATTTTCAAAAATTTGCGTATTTTTTTCGGATCTTTTTGGGGGCGCTTTTGGAAGATGCCTGTGGATTCCAATCGCTGTCAAAAAGAATGACTGTATCAGCCTCAAAGCTTTGGCAAATGATCAAATGAAATGCTTCAAAGCCATGCGAAAAAGCTATTCAATCCATTTCTTGGGCTCTGAGGGTGATTATTTCGACAAAGAAACCAACACATGAAACGACCAGAAAAAGCCATTCAATATCATGCAATCATGTTTTTTTTTGACATCTCTTCATTGATTCATGATATATTCAATGTCTTTTTCACACCATTCTCGGTTTTGGACTGCTTGTAGATTGAGGCCCAATCCACCAGCCCGAGTAGTCAGCCTCATGTTCCATCACAAATCACTGGTGAGAACGAAACTCAGGATGGAGTCCTCCAGCTGCCGAGGTGCAACATCACTGGCACTGCTTCCCGTGTAAAAGCAGTGATTGCGATGGATCTCTGCCTGACTAAGAAGGCATTATCATGGAAGATCTGCTGTCATTGATGAGTTTATTGTTTTAAGAAGATGTGCATGCAAATTAGATCTGTCTATATTAATATACAACATATCATATATCATATATCATATTATCGATTACTGTGTGTATATATATATACACATGTAAATACGTACATTATATGAATAATATAATGTATACAGTATATGTATATATATATATATTCTATTCACAAATCCGCGTCAACGTTTGGCACCTCAAAGACTTCGACCCATCGATGCGAGTGAAGGCAAGGCCTGGCCAGATGACATCGCCACGACAACTTGCATAGGAAAAATGGGAGCGCATATTTGGCTGCAGCAGTGTGAGTGTATGTGAATATGCCTTGAGTGAGTGTATGAAAAATTCTAAACGTTTTCTGCACGTTGATTCTGATTGATTCGACTTGATCAAATTTCATCACTCCAAGTAGACTTGACTCAGCCTAAGCGTTGAAGCATCTTCTCCAAGAGATCCAATGAGCTCGTCATCTGTGCAAAGATCTTGGTGTCGGAGGTCAGTGGGAATTCACTTTGAAGTCACCTATCACTGCAGCTGCATATCTCTCTACATCTACCTGTCTACCCCCCCAAGGCTGGGGATGCGTACCAAAATCTTGTGATCAAATTTGATGAGCCTGGCACAAAGCTTTTGCACAAAATGATCTTTTTTAGCCACTTCCCAGCATGGATTAGTGGTGACTTCCAGAGTTCCTGTCATTGAAGATCATCCCTCAAACCTGATGGCCATCATGAGTTCAGTTGGATTCCATATCATGACGTCGTCATGCGATATGGAATCGTTGTTTGTTTACCATTTCCAAGCAACGTTATTCTAAAATGCAAAAATTGAAAATCCATCATCCAGATTGCCGAGTTTCTCTTATATTCCCAAAATCATTGTATACGCTTATGTTTCCAAAATGCACCATCGCTCAGCTCACCAATTCTCCGCCTTGGAAGGATGCGGTCCAGAAACTCAAACTTGCCTGAAGCCTTGGGGATTTCAATGGCGAACTTCCGAAGCCTTTAAGTTGCTGTCTCGGAAAAAAACCGCACAAAAATAAACAAACATGGTGAAACTGTTGAAGCTTCATCTCATCTTCAAACAAAAACATGACTTACTTCCCCTTGCCATCAATCCTGCAAGAAGTTGTTCTGGAACATAATCTGAGATCTTCACAGCAATCACTTCCTGACTGAGATGAACTCAAAAGCATTTTCTTCCATGTGGCTTGGAACCCTCGGGGGCGGTCAGTTTTTTTCTGAAGAGAAAAGCAATGCCAGCGGCTCTCTTGGCACACTCAGCGACTCATGCGAGGGCTGAGAGGAAAATGGACAAGCGATGGGCATTCAAGGGAACCATCTCGCCATCATCGCCAACGATGGCAACAAAGGCAGGACGGTCTCGTGTGCCATTCTTGCCCGGAAATTCGTTCTTGACGCACTTGAACTTCACCATTGGAGGAGTAAACTCGCCTTCAGGTTTGTGTTTTAAGGTAAGAGTAGAGATGGTCCTCGGTGATGCCGTTGCAACACATTTGACTTAGTGAGCAAAAGGCTATGCACACAACGCATTTTTCTTTCGCACAAATGTGCTTTGAAAGAAGGCCCCTCCATCTATTTCCCAAAGTCTTTCCAGGATCTGTTTTGGTGAAGCAAAATGTTCTCACTGTTACCTCATGTTCATCGCAACCATTTTTGTTGCCAAGGCACTTCTTCCCCGTGAGCCAGTACCAAATGGACTTCATTGACCAGCCCGGAAACTTCTTGTCTGGCATTAGCTTTGTTTGAACCCACATGTGTTGCCGAGGAAACTTTCACAGAGAAACGGCCAGACATTTTTTGAATCATCACCTTTCAAAGTAACCGGTCCCAAAGCACCTTCTGTTGCGATGTTGTTGAGGGTGTTGCTGCGCATGATGCCATCAATTACATTGTCCAAGTTTAGAGATGAAGGATTGGACGCAAACATGGCAACCAGTTCAGTCCTGAGATGGGTGAAGACTCGTTGATTTTCAGAGAGATTCCCATCATGGTACATAT
This sequence comes from Breviolum minutum Mf 1.05b.01, assembly GCA_000507305.1. NCBI lineage: Eukaryota > Dinophyceae > Suessiales > Symbiodiniaceae > Breviolum > Breviolum minutum. The sequence continues at coordinate 38,496 of DF239928.1, read as the reverse complement.
TGTTGTATACATTAATATTATTGCACAATGATCCCGCCAATAAACAGGCTAGTATGATTCCTCAATATTCAATAACTTATTCAATATATAACAAGTCTAAGCTCATTTTTTTGACATTTGCCAAATCTCTGGTGTCTATCAGTTCAAGATTCACAGCAGTGTGCTTCAAGACATCTGCAACTCTGACAGAGATGGTGGCAATACCTGCAAAGATTTCTGCGGGCAAACATGAAATCATAAAACCAGGCACTGGGATCTTTCGATGGTTCTTTGGCAGAAAAAAAATTTATACTTCTTGGTGTTTCATGATTTGGGTTCCACCATCCATGCTGAACAAAAACCACCGGTTTCATGAAGCTCCGAGCTCCGCCCCACCTCCCATATTCGCAAAGCCTCCGGCGAAGGCTCGCAAAAACAAATCTTTTGCCTCCGAGATGGCACCCTTTGCGTGGTGCAACCCACGATGGTAGAGATGTTCTGAAAACTTTGTTAGAAAAATGTCGAAAAGCCCACAGGATTCAATTCGAAAATGCCGAAAGTTCGCCACAACAGTACGACTCCCAAGGTGCTTTCGGTGCGGCATGGTTCACCACGAATGACACAGGCTGACCGATCCACATGCTCTCGCACTCCACGGGCAAATGTGGCCTGGTGAAAAAGAATGGCCCTCAACGTAGCAAAGTCCACGTGGCAAATGAGTTCATATGACGTTGATGTCATGTCAGATTCAATGCTGATGAATTCTTGTGAATTTCCCCCCAATGCAGATTGAGATGAAAACGGGTGATGAAGACCTGAAGAGCTTCTGAAACAAAACATCACTTGCTGTCTTTTTTGAAGCTGCTATCCTAGACCGCTTTCTTTCTCCCACCTTGCTTGCAGCAATTTGACCAAATCTACGAGGTCACCTCAACCAGACAACAACGACATCATCCGCACATCATCTCCGGGTCTCTTTGGGGAAAAATGGATAAAAATGGTGTTGAATTGAATGGACCTTGGAAAATCATGTGCATTTCAGCCTTTCTCGCCCGATTTTGTTACCTGATGATGTGAAACACATTGCAGGTCAAGGAACCAGCCATCCTGCCATGACTTCTTCGATTTCAACTCAAAGACACGTTGGACAAACATGCAGAAGAATTTCCATGGAAAATCCTGCGACCTTTTTCGGTACATCTTCAATAAACATCATCTGTATCCGATGTATCCATTGATGCAACTTTCCTGTCTCTGCATATCTTTGGTGAAAGTAACGCTTTCCAAAAAAAATTGAACAACGAAGCACCAGTCCTGAAATCCGCTTGAGAATTCAAGGGAATCGCCTTAGAGATCGCCAGGGGATCGATTCAACTGAGGCCATGGGGACACCACGGTCGAATGCAAACCACGAGACGTTCCAATAGTTGAGGTATGCCTCGGATTCAGATGGTAGGATTGGTAGGGAACACTGCCATCTCTGAGGGTAGTTTTACAGTATTCATGGACACTCAAACTTTACCAACAAAAAAAAGAACAACACTTTGGTGTTGAGTGCTCCAGAGACATGGTCCAAAGGTCCAGGCTTGCAAGAGAAGAGTTTTGTGTTGAAAGTTTTGTTGAAACAAACCACTCAAGATGAACACGGACTTGATTCAGTTGAGACTCGTCTGTCATATCCAGTGAACCTTTCCCTGTCCAACTCTGTGTGATCTCCATACCTTTAAAATCCACTTCATCAGCCGCATCCTTCTCCGGCTTCAAGTGCACATTCTGTCGCCTCGCAAACAAAAATGACCAGCCGATATCCAGAGAGAACCCATTGCTTATGATGTTCTGGAAAGGTCAGAGGTACAAAATTTCTATATATTTTGACACTCCAAATCATCAAAAGTACCATGAAAAGATATCAATGGATATTCTTAAGCTGCTGGTTGGAATCGGAAGTTCCACTTCTGCTCCTTGATTGGTGCATTTCTTTCACGGTTTCGTCTAAAAACAGTGTTGCCACTCGACCCTCCAAGTCGCCGTGACTCTTTGGGGGAAAAGACAAACAAAAAAACACCTTATGCTGAGGAACAACCATTGTTAGAAAAAAAAAAAGTAATACTCTCATAATACCACTAATGCCCCTGTTCTAGGTACCATAACAACAATTTGTGAAACAAACATTTCAATTTTTGATGATTGAGAATTTCTGTTGTCATGTTCCCATGGAATCCTGATTTGAAATCCAAAAGAAACACATCAAACCCGCCGAGCCACGCTGCAAATGCCACTGGCAACAACAGAATCGTAGCCTCCCAAACGAGGAATCAAACCCGGCCCCCGAGTGATGTGTAGTCTTCGGGTAGAAATCTCCCTGCCTTCAAGACTGCCATTGTAATCGAACTGAAGTTGAAGTCGCAAACAACCAGAAACTTGAGCAGGAAATATAGCTAGGTTGTCAAGTATTGTCAAGAGTCACTGGCATCCCAAAAAGTGCAGGCATAATTTGCATGAGTCACGTGAATGCCGTTCCATTATATGACATGAAAAGTACTCTTCACATCTCTCTGTGGAAAAACTGAGGTCAATTTGAAGCCCAAATGACACAAATGTGATTTCCCAGCTCCTGTGTCGCTGCTCGCTGGGCTCGTTCCTGTGGAGCGAGCCCACACATTGGGTCGTCTGGCCCTTCGTTTGGAAGCTCAGGCCTTGCCTTCTTGCCAAGATAGTGGTAAGGATGATTCCTCAGGAAAGTCAAACGCATCGGTACCAAAAACCTAACAAAATTGAACAAACATCTCCATCAGGATACTGTAGCTGATGATGCTAAATCATCCCAAGTGTTGAATCCCTTACTACTGGGAATGATCAAATCTTCACACCAAGCATGAAGCATCATGAAGCGCACCACCACAATGATTTTTTTCGTCACATCCTCCATCAACTTTCATCTCTGTCAGTTCATGTCACATCTCTGGATAGTTGGGCTTCCCTACACGGCCTTGCGAAGCACTAAACACGATGCAACCTCAAAACGTCGTCAAAAATTATGTCGTTGTGCTAGGCTTCTCCAACTTCCATCTGACCGAGGTACTGAAGCATTGACTTGCCTGCGCTTCGGTGCCATCCTTTGTACGGTTCGCAGACCTCTGCGATAAAGCACCTGCCATGGTGATAACGCCACCTATGATTTACATATGTGTTGACTCTAATTGATGGTTAATTCGACTTGCAATAAATAGTCGACAGTAAGTCTAGCCCCAGCAACACGACACTGGTTCTTTTGGAGAATATCTTGGAACAGGAATTTCCAAGTCATTGTACGCATGCGTCGTGGAATACCTGGATCGTCTTGTTCATATCATTGCTTCGACTTAGAAAGAACTGACCCACAAAATAAAGAGGCCAGTGGAAGGTACAGGATCCAAATAGATGACAAAAGGTTCCCAACTAAATAGTAATTTTTGCGTTTTCATTGAAAAGAAAAGGATTAGTGATTGATGAAAGAGGCTTCGAACTAAGCCTCTGCAGAACTCGCTGCATCTTTTTCCACCGGCTGGCACTTGAAGATGTCAACCGTCGTTGCTTTTGCACCCGTTGGCGTGAAACGATTCGCTATTCAAAAAATGGGACGGCCATGAGGTCGCAATTGTTTACAAGCAAAGTTTATCTTGAGTGGAAGAGCATGAATATCTGTTTCAGATGCCTTGTTCCGAAATAGAAAAGTCAGAAGCAAGTGTCTCAAAATTCGTAAATTGATTTCGAAAGTATTCCAAAGTACTCAAAATTCATACCTTCCTCATTTCTTCCTACTTAACTCATGGGGACTTAACGATTCCCATCGACATGCTTAACATCTTCGGCCTTTCTTTTCCCAACGGACCAGTCGTCAACTCAACTCTGTGACACTCTCACTTCACGTGGTGAAAGATCTCATGAGCGACACAGTGATCCTCCGAGAGATGGAAATGGTGGAGTGGTGGACAGGAAAGTCAAGAAATGACATAGAATTCTGACTCAAAAAACAAACATCTTGAAGAAATATGGTGGGGATACTTAATCGACAGGACTAAAAATTCCACAATGTTATACATTCTGAATGGATAAAATGATGAAATTAATGATGACAAATGCATGCAGCTCATGTCTTGCTCCTGACACATGGTGAGTTCCTCAAATTGGCCTCTGCAATCACCTGGCAAAGCAACGGCAGTGATTCTTTCGTGTCACAATGGCCAGCCCCCGAAACGGCCTTTGCCATCGGTGCGCATTGAAATTCGAGTCACACAATTGTTGTACTCCGCCCTGGAGTCAGTCGGATTTTCAACGAACTTCAGTGGGCATGAAAAAACTCGCTGTGCTGTACTGCTGGGCATACTTTCCTGTCCTCTTGGCTTTTCGGCTTTTCGGCTTTTCTTAAGGTCTCTACAACCAATCTTGGCAGCTGCTCAAGCATTTGGGCTTGATCTCATCCAACGGATCCTACAAGTACCAGAGCTGCAACCTCCCTGAAACTCGTTTGAACGTTTAGATAGTTGAAGAATTTTCCATGGAAAATTCCACATCTCCTTGTGCTCCTCTCCAGGCTTCAAGTGTGGGGCCTTAATTTTCATCATCCGGAAAAGCGTCCATGGCAACACTGGGGAGACGGGTCTCAGGGCTGCACATGATACTTAGGGAAGTGCCTCAGCTGATGGACCATGGCACACTGCCAAGGACTCTTTTTTTTGCAATGGCAGAACAAACCCGAACCAAACGTTCTGCAATTGAAGCCTACTTTGCTATATATGGAATCAAAATGAATCAAACACATCGCTTTTTGTTGCTCTGGATGCATCAACACACAACCAGCAAATCCTGAACTTAAGTTTCTGTCAGAAAGAACTGTGGGCTGTAGGAGTAGCTCATGGCGACCTCACTTCCATGCAACTCTTGCTTCAGTGCAAAACGGATAAAGGATCTCAGACCCAGCACACCGGCACTTGAAATTGATGCAAACTGTTTTGAGTCATTTCTATTGAACAGGGATTCGACCGACAGGATTCTCTGACAAGATGCAGCACTCAAAACCCTCCCAGCAGTTGACCACTTGAGACAACAGCTTGTCAAGGTATTTGGATGAGTTTGTCATATTTGCTGCAGATGTGTCCAACTCATAAGCCTTTAAGCGCTATGCATTTGTGAATCTGAAAACAGGAACTGAAAAACCCAGCTGCAACTTTGAGAACCATCAGTCTGAATAATCACAGGCACCTTTCTTTCTCTTCCCGCGAACCATAGCGGTACAACGACACGTGAAACCGCATCCATCGACATCATAGCAGTGTTGCCGGGGATGACCCATCAATTTTAGAAAAAAACTTGATAGTTCTGCCTCAAGTGCCAAGGTGTTTGGCCATGGGGTGTAAGGGATCCTCCCTGCACTCAATTGACTCCCTGGTCTCAATTCTCTTGTGTATGTTTTGTTGGTCCCCCCGGTGTGAATAAAAGCTATCTGCAGGCCCGAAATCGCTTCAGAAGCGAAAGGATCTTCCAGCCATACAGGGATCCTGAACACAATTAGGTCACGGAAATGCACCACGGTGAAATTCACAAATAGCAAGTTTGATTCAAGGTCCATTGGCCCGTAATTCTGCTCCTGTCCTTCTGTTTTACCAAACCAATGTCTTGTTCACTGTCACTTTACATGATGAAAGATCTCGTGGGCAACGCAGTGATCCTGTCAGCGATTTTCCAGAGGAACGAGCTGTCCAAATCTGAAAATTCTCGGGCTTCATTTTCAGTTGTCATGTTCAACTGTGATGATGTATGAAAAACTAACCTTCAAATTGTTTCATTGCCGTCCTGGCACATCGTCAGCTCTTCAAACTGTCCCCGGCAGTCACCTATCAGGCCATTGGAAACAACAGAAAAAATGCCGATAGGAAGCTGTTGCAATGTGAAGGCTTTCTGTTTTCTAAATTTGTCAGGAACAAAGGTTTCCGTTTTCCCCCTGCCTTTGCCATCCGTGCGCATGGAGATGCGGGTCACGCAGTTGTTGTACTCTGCCCTCAGAAGACTTGGAGTGATAGAAACGACAAACACTACAGTCAATTGCTGAAGATATTGATAGCATGACTTTAAATTCTTGATAAAGACCACCTTTGATTGCCTTTTTAAATCTTTTCGATTCAACCTCAACAATTTGTAGGTTCGGTTCATGAAAATGTAGCAAACTCTTGATTGATTTTTACATTGTCTCACTTGAGGTGCAAACAACCAATCCTGGCAGCTGCTCAGACATTTGGGCTTGATCTCATCCAAAGGGTCCTGATGTAGAAATCCATTGGATCATTGGACCATTGGACTCTTAAAATAATAGTAATCCCAAATTCCACATCTCCTTGTGCTCCTCACCAGGCTTCAAGTGTGGTGCCTGAGGATGTACTTTTTTGTCACATTTCAACCAATCACATGGTGCCACATCAACCACCTGACATATCAACGTCTCTCCGGCTTTTTTGAGCTGTGGACATGATATTTGGGGAAGTGCCTTAGCTCAAAAAAGGTTGGACAATCAGCCGTCATCCCTTCAAAGACTTCGATGTATCAAATGCTCATGACAATGGAACTGGAACCTCATGGCCATTCAGGTTGTTTTAGCTTCCAAGATGTGAGTGGAAATAGCAATCATTTACCATTTCCCCATGTCCAACCATGTCAAAATCCATCTATGGGCCTTGTTTCCTGTTCTCATGTCATTTCCAAGGCTTCTCTGAACCCAAAAAAAGAGAGCATCCGGGAGCCAAACAGGAAGAACTGCGGGCTGTATGAGTAGCTCATCTGGTCCACCTTAGCACTAGAAGTGTAATCAGAGTCCTGTCAAAGATTTCCAAACCCTTGCAGCAAACGTCTCATTGCAAACTGGCACACATAGACTCTAAGGCTAGTGTTCTTGGACCTGACCTTGATCTCAAAACTTCTCCTAAAGATATGTCCAAGATGCAGAGCTCACAAAGTTCTCCAAGACTGTTTTGAGCCAAGAGCTTCGGGGAAATGGTCCGAGTCTCTCCCCAAGAATCTTCCGGAAAAGCAAAACAAAAGAAAAACAAAGAACAAGAAAGAAGAAGAAGAAGAAGAAAAAGAAGAACAAGAACAAGAACAAGGACAAGGACAAGGACAACGACAACGACAACCACAACGACAACCCATTTCTTCCCCACCTTTTGCCAGCGAGTAAGTGGAAGCCAAAGAACAATCTGCAAACCAGAAAGTCGTTGCATCAAACGAGCAGCGTTTGAAACCGTTGAAACTTGAAATAGGTAATCATATCACAATGAATAGAAGATTCACTCACTGGGATGTTGATAATATCTAGTTATATATCCAAAAAAAATAAACCACAATTTTCAAACTCAGTTTTTGCCAGCTCAAAGTATGCGTTTCTTGTGGCCTCTGTCTTTGGCGGCAAATCGGCCAAAACTTGCTCCTGGGCGGAACAAATGCAGACGCCCCTTGGAGAGGAAACAATGGTCCAAAATGCTCAAAAAGTAAACCCTGGCAAAGGTTTAGTAGAATGCTAATCACTGGTATATCAAAGCAAAAGTAATATATAGTAATATTATATATACACCACAAGGTTTCACTGATGCTCCTTGGTTCTTCGCAATAAGAATGGTCTTAACCTCGGTAAATGATTTCAACCAACGAAGTCAATGGTAGAACAGATCCGCCTGAGCTCTGTGACACGCCATGAAGTCGTTGGATGATCAAAAGCCTCAGGAGCTTCATCAACTTGGACTTGGACTTCGGCGTTTCTCTAAAAAATGCCGCAGTTTTCCAACAAAAAAACTCGGATAGGATTTGTTTCGATCTCCAAATCTCCAAGCAACTCTTCCTCTTGAGACAGGATACTCGCCTTTCACATTCCAAAAAAATGGAAGATACGTCGCGACGCAAGGCACCGCCATGCCTTGCCTCATGGTCCTCCTCGCCCTGCAGGTGATACACCCCCAAGTCATAGGACTGATAGCAATGTCTGCTTTCATTTGATATACAACACGAATCATCCCTTCTTGGACCATCATGTCTGCATGTTCATACAGCATAAAATTCAGAACATGGTAAGATTCAAAACCTAGCGAGTTATTTAGCTTAGCTTACACCCATTGAAAGCCACTGATTCCAACCTCTTCCATCCCTTTGCTGAGGTGTAGAGAAGGTGGAGGAGGTAAGGCCTTCTGGCTGCCATGGTGCCACCAAGTTTGACATACAACTTGAGTCATTTCATTAAGAACGCTGCGAACCATTGCTCAAAATTCTCCAGCGAACTGAAGGAGGACGGCGCAACCTAGTGTGATACACAGATGATTTGCTGGGATAGAACCACCTCTCTGGTTCTTTCTGGTATATCCTGTGTTCATGCTAGTAGTTTAGTATCCTGATTTGGGTGACAAGATATTTACTGTATGCCTTCTCAGTAGCAAATTGTGAAGTCTGTAAATCAACCTGTCAACTTTGACCCCGAAGGACACTGGAAAATGCCGCTTCAACGAAAAAAACTACAACACGGAATGGCATGGCTTGATCTTATCAAATCAGAGTCTTCTAACGCATTTGAGGCAGAGGCAAAGGATAAGAGACTCCATAGTTCTCGCAAGGAGTTTTGGATTGGCCTGGCAAAAAAACACACTGTCCTATCAACAAATATCAACAGACTAACAATTTCCATTTTTAAAAAATCAAGTCTAAGTCTTGTCCAAAGTTACAAGAACCAAGGATTAAACGAAATATTGTATACCTTCATGTATCCAACTGGGTTTTGCAGCTAAAAACTCAAACAAGCCATCTTGACGTGCCAGTCAGCAGCAAGCGATGTCGACAAGGTAAACGCCGTACGACCTGGCCATGCTCCACCCTTGTTGCTCGCGCCAGATCAGCTCGAGATGAACATTTCTCAGGCCTGGCTGCTGTGAGCCTTGTAGTTTTTAATGCGATGCCCTTCATCTACTATGAGACCTCAACAAGAAAAATCAGCAAACCTGAATCCAGCACCATGAAATCCAGCACAAAATCGTGACATTCCTCTTGAGTGGCTTCAAAAAACTTGGGCTTCCAGCAGTACCATGGAAAATTTCCAAGAAACGCTTCGTGGCTTGCCATGGTCTGAGCGAAGAACTTGACAACGACGACACAGGAAAGTTACTTATATATGTCATCTGAGAATTTTTGGAGATTGGGTTGAAAAATGCGTGTTTTTTTTGAAGATGTTCACTCACACCCTTCACCACCTCATAATTCGTAAGAACAATGTTCACCTTGTTGCCCGCACTCACCGTCTCCTGTTTTTTTTTCATGGCTTCATGAAAATCTCTCGCAAAACTTTCCAAAACTCCATCTGTACCCCCCCACTTTTCCATCCTCTCCTTCTCTACAGCTGCAAGTTGGCTGGCATTTCCACGATACACCAAGAAACGAAAGCTGGGAAGCCATTGGAGGATCTCATCACACCAATGCTGCAAGGTGCTCATTGGTGTTATCACAAGGTGTGGGCCTCCAAAGGTGAGCAAGTCATCTGAAATGTTACCGTATCCTTTGACAAATTGTATAGAAAATACAATGAGATTCGAGGGTTCAAGAGCTTCTGCATCTTGAAAACTTGATCTGAAACGAATTAGAATTGCAACTGTAGAGCCATCTTTTGACGCCTTCGTGCAAATGTCACTTGATGTCACTTGTCATCCTGCCACATCCTGCCGACCGTCTTGGTCAGCACAGTGCGCCTATCTTGTGGGCCTTGAAGTCATGACCAAAAGTTGTCAGATCTGTTGGTCGTCGACCTCCCAAGTCATTACAAACAGCTTCTGGTACGTGTCCTGCATAGCCCACCAAGTTCTTGTGAAAGACGTGAACAATGTTGGTTTTGTCCACAGTCCGTGGTGTTCCTTTTGTTGCACGACGGAGATTGGCACAGTTTGGAATGACACCTTGATAACCTGGGATGTGATTCGTACCTCTTGTGCTGCCTGCCGTCAAATCATTGGTGACCACTGGCAGTTGAGTGTCCCGGGGTGTAATTTTGTCTCTGGGATTAGACCCATTTCGGCCATAATCTGCCTGGCTACAAGTGAAACTTTGTAATTTGCTGATGCAACATCGAGGAGTAGGCACCATGCGGTTGTTCAGAATCTGCTCAGCAGTCAAATGAGATTTGGGTTTGCATCCTTCCACTGAATTATGAGCATATTCTGATCGCCAATGTGCAGCACCAGCTTGTCTGGACTCATCCTTATCTGCCCTCTTATCTCCACGTGGTGTTTTGAAATCCTCAGGGCAAATGGCCTTACAAACTCGTTTTGTGTACTCTGACTCATTCTGACCATCCTCCAAGAGCTTGGGAACTTGTCGCAGTGCAAAGGTATCTTTTTCTTTCGCTTCTGTCGAGTAAAGGCCACAAGGATTCAACTCCTTTTGCCCTGGCTTCAAGCAAGGAGGTGAAACTTCATGCAAAGGTGTGTAGATGCCATGTTGCACTGCCCGTTTGGGTACATGAGCCATTGATGCCATAGCGGCTGCCATTTTCTGGAGATACGAAAAGAAACACCCACCTAAAAAGCCAAAATGGCTACATCGAAAAATCGAAGTGGTGATTCTTGGCAAAGACGAACCGGGCTGTCAGACTGAAGCGACAAGATCGACAGGTTGCAAAAATCTGCACCTGGTTGCTGTCGGATTTCAGCCAAAAAGGCCAATAGTGCCAACGTCTGGACGGTCTTTCCAAGTCCCATGTCATCAGCCAAAATGCCACTCATCTGGTTGTCTGTCAACCTTCCGCGAATAAAAATTTGAAGTTCAAGAAGTAACCAAGTTCAAAAAACAAAATCTACTGGCAATCATAACTACTTGGATTACTTTTCCTATCAACAAATCATAGCCCACAACTGCACCTAAAAAAACACCTACAGCAATATCCATCAATATCTCACCTTGCCATCCATCGAAGTCCATGAGCTTGATGTGGCATCAAATTGCCATGCCTTGGAAAGTTGAGATTTGAATCCTACCAATCGCAATCTTGGAAACTCATGGAAACTCATGGATGTGTTTTTTCCAATTGGAAAACAACTTTTTTCGCTTGTAAATGATTGGTAGTTCTCCATGAAAACCACACAAAACTGAAAGGAAAAGAGGAAAAGTATGCCTTCATCCCTTCGGTTCATCCAAACCCAGCGACGCTAAGGCTTTGGGTTGCTTCACCTCCATCTCATCGCTGCTGCTGACACCCAACTCTTTGAGGATTCGTTGAGTTTCATCCAAGACTTCCTGCAATCGTTGGTCCTGACACTGGGTAATAGCTGCGGCTACCAAGTTCCACAGCTTGCAATCGTCCTAAAAAGTTGAACATTCATATATTGTAATGAATCTATGAAGTTCTATGAATATGTCTGTTTTTACAAGCCAGGGTTTTGGGACCGATAAATCCGTGGCTGACAATGTGCCTTCGTCTCTTGGACCATTGCAGCATATTCCTGGCTAAGAAACTGCCAGGAACTGGGAGGAAAAAGTTGCTACAAGTTGCCGTACAAATCATACAAAACCACAATATATAAATTATATATGTACAACAAAATACAATTGGCCCCAACAAATCACAAGAATAAATACAGACAGATCACACTTAAATCGTAAGAACTCACAATCAATCACAATCCCATCACGAGAAAATTCAACACTGACGCCTCTACCTCATTCTGTCCCTATCTTTCCACCTTCATCTGACCTGTGCGCAGCAGCTCAAGTCGACGCTTGGCCGCTGCCGCGCGAAGTTCGGCACAGCGTTGGCGGAGCCTTGGGCCATAGGCAGCACACTCCTGTCAGGTGAAAAATTTGAAAAATTTGAGAAAAAACTGATAGCACTGCGAAGGAAACGGAAACGCTGCACACCTCGGCGAGGCGTAGCAAGGTTCTTCGTCGCGCCGTGCGTCTCAACCACCAGAGATCTGACGCGATGGGAACTTCTCGTTGTAGTCGCCTGCATCGAGCAAGAAACGAAACGCGATTCGACGGTTGCTGTGCAAATATCATATTAGGTTACATGTCTACAAAAAAGACCTTGCAGGCAATTCTGCATGCAATATACATCATTTATGTATATATATATAAATGTATGTGTACATATGCGCATGTTTTCACTTGATTGTACTCTTTGCGGCGTTTAGGAAATGGAATCGACGCTGTGAATTGACAAATTGAAATATAGAAACTCAGCGAAATCCAATGCCTCCGCACAAAAATGTTTTTTGCCCATGGTTCGAATCCCTCATCGTCGGAAGAAAAAATCTCTTCTGCCTCTGCGCACCCCGGGACCAACGATCATCGAACAACGGCCACTAGAATCCACCATTTGAACAGGATGAAGAAGGATCTATTCTGTTTCAATCATAGGTTGAAAAGAAAAGAAGTGGCAAACAAAAGAACTTTCTATATGTGTCAAGGGTTAAGGCCAAATCGTTATCATCAACAACATCAACAACAATCACAACATCATCATCATCATCATCATCATCATCATCATCATCATCATCATCATCATCATCATCATCATCATCATCATCATCATGGACAACACATCAATCATATCATCTTCTTCTATCATTTTTGTCTTCATCGTCCTCATCATCATTATCATCATCATCATAATCATAATCATCATCATCATCATCATCATCATCATCATCATCATCATCATCATCATCATCATCATCATCATCATCATCATCATCATCATCATCATCATCTTTCCAGCCAGGAAAAGATACAATGGCCAGCAAACTTTTCTATTCACAGTTTTTACCAACATCACATGGATGCAATGGAGCTGTCAATACCTTTTTCAAAAAGGCTGAGTCTCTGGCGTCATCACTGTCGTCGTCATTCATCTTAGTCGAAGGTAATTGCAGTTGATAGAAACTAGCGGCCGAAACTTGCAAAGCCCTTAGTAGATCTTAGTAGATGGGGTTGATGTCCGCCATGTAGAACTAAAAACGTCTTCTACAAATCACCATGGTGATTGGAAAAACCACTTATGATCAGTGTAGCCCAATCATCCAAGCACCTCAACTGGAAGAGCATTCATTGAGTATGTCGATCCTTTTGATGAACAAAATCCGGTTGGAGGGTAAATATCTGTTCATTGACAATGCGATTTAACCCTCCAAACATGTGCAGGTTTTGTCCATCAACAGTACATGTTTTTACCATTGCAATCGATGACAGCGGCAGTTGAAGCGGCAGTTGACAAACAAGGCCAGCACCAGCAGGAAAAACTTGTTCATCTGCACACAAGAGTTTGAGAAAAGTCAAAAGGGTTTTTCCCAAGAGTGGTTCTTGGATCCCAAAAAACAAGTGTCAAGAGTCAAGAAACACAGCAGCACATAGTTGCATCTTGATATCTTTATCAAAAGGATCTTTCCACATACCCCTGGGCTACACTGGGCCTTGTTGGTGACGGGTCCGATCATTGCGACTGTACTGTTGGCGGGCTTTGCTACTCCCAAAGCAATTGTTTGAAGCAACAAGTTGCGTTGGCTCATGGTTTATGTAGTCACGACACTCCAAGACTCTGGGAGCGCAGCCCTTCGCAACAATTAGACTAACTCTGGCAGATGCTGCGGGAGAGCATGACAGGTTCTCATCTGGAAACCCAATTGGATGTCAAACCATATATATATATAATTATGTATCTATATAGCAAGAAAATGTAAGAAAATAAATAGCATGAGCAAAGTGAAGACGTTGCAGTAACAACGACAACAACGACAACGATAACAACAACCACAACAACAACAACAACAACAACAGCAGCAACAGCAACAGCAACAGCAACAGCAACAGCAACAGCAACAGCAACAGCAACAGCAACTCCAACAACTCCAGCAGCAGCAGGACCGCATTCATCAGAAGGACTTGATGTCCAGTCTGCAACTCATCCAATGACTGTCGGACTATGAGACCGCTCCCCACCAATACAATACTTGTCATACTTCTAGAGACAGACTGTTTTTGTGGGTTCAACAATGCAAGACAAGTTGAAAGCGCGCCGTCCACCCCTAGATTCGAAGCGTGTCTGCAATTGAGCATTTCTGGAGTGACTATTTTTTCGCATGCGCTCTGCAAGCAATGACTCTTGCTCAAATGACATTCGGGGGTTGATGAAAACTGTCCAAAGCATCTTGTGTTTCTTCGCTAAAGATATGCACAAGTTTGATCTGTCTTACCAAGTGCATTTCATCAACCCGAAATGCTGGCGCCGCATGGTTTGGGGAAGGCTAGGTCAGAACTGGTAGTATCACAGAAGTATTCCACTGTGGGCAGAAAGAATCAAAGATCGTGTTCTATACATGCAGTGGTCCAGTGTTTCTAGCTGCTAGCTGTAGTTTGGGGGACACAATCAAGTCATTGCGACGACAAAGTCTGCCAAAAAGAACAGCTGACATCTAGCCTTCCACCCCCACGCCTGCTCATCAAAGCTGATACAAACAAGAAATTCTCATGACTTCTCAGTGGTTCTTGTTCATGCTCAACCTGAAGTATGCTACAAGATCTTTCAATTTGACATCTTTCTATCTGAAGATATCACAAAAGGTCAGCTTTACGATGGAACGTGAGGAAGTTCCACCACTCACAACAGCAAAGTCTTTCCAATGCTGGTGAGTGATTCGTTAACAGCAGGCGCGAGGGTTGCAGCCCGAGATTTTTTCGTTTCGTATTGAAACAGTGCAGCAGCTTCCACCAGGAGCATCTGTGCTATGCAACGTAAGCTGTCTCTTCATACTACAATTCGTAAAAGATCATTCCACTTAAGCAAGTCTACATGACCAAAAGGGAAACAAATCCTGTCATTTTAGCATTTGATACTACAGGCATACAGTGTTGCTATCAAAAGCCCAAGAAATGGATGCATCGCATGCTATTGAAGGGATTTTGGACAAACATCAACAGGAAATGTTGGTGGAGATGTTCTTCCAAAACTGCACTGTTGCAATGATTTTTCTTTGGCGGTTCAGCACCTTAGGTGGGGCACCTCTCTTTTGTGCCTCATGGGGTTTTGGAGAACATGATGTGGTTGCCATGTTAGCCATGTCAGAGAAATGGAGAAATAAACATCTTGAAACAGCTGTTTGACATCTAAAAACATGCTTCCAGCAACCCATCCTTGTTGTTTTGAGTGATTAAATGCGACTCTCATGACCTCTTTTTGTTGCTTAAATGGATGGCTGCACAGATATCTCTCAAACTCCCACACCTTCCGAGGGCTGCAACCATAGGTGCCTCGGTACCCAAAAAAAACATGCTGTTGTCATGCTGGCTCCCACTCACCTCATGCTTTGGTTTGATGGTTTGTTCCAACACACAGGCAATGAAGGGATTTCTTTCATTTGGGGGGATGCGCCCTGCAAATCTGGAACCCAGGGGGTATGTTCTCACTTTTTGTTGGGAGTCTTGAATTTTGTGGTGGATTCCCACCAAGCCTTTCTTTTTGCAAGCCATTTGGTTTTGGCAAAAAAAACAAACGCTAAGAATCCAGACAGGCATTGGCTGATCAAGCCCCATTCCTTCCCAAGACCACTACTCATCAAATTGCAAGAACTGATTCAAAAATGAAAAATATCAGGTCCTGCTACCCAACACGGGTATCATCCTCAGATCACCCCAAAGTCATGTTTTTTGTGCAGTTCCCGGACCCCACGTTCCAAGCACATGCAACGTGATAAAATCGCCACAACAAAACGGGTCTGACGGTCAAAAATGGCAAACATGCAGGTCTTGGCTATCCACCCGGAAGAAATCGGCTGGCTGCCATACCTGTTGAGCTGTTGATTTCTTTGGGAGGCTTCTCTCCAATATCTCAAGTTTTTGGAGCTGGAAAACACCCTCTTCAAAACGTGATAGAAAAAAAAACATCCAAAACCATGTAACAAGCACCAAAGGACTACAACCAAAACATGCCTTTAAAACTGAGACTCTTCTTGGACGAAACCCAGTGCACCTTCCAGGTCAGAGTTTCTTGAGCATGAGTGTTCTGCCTCAAAAAAAACGTCTGACGTGTGGGAAAAGGTAGGACATGCAGCTACTGCGCAAAATGTTAGTATGTTCCATAATATGTGCAAGTAGATACCTGCGAAATTCACGCACATACATTCATGTCCACTTTTGTGAATTGGCGAAGGCAACAGCGAATGTACATAAGTACATACATATTTTACATATATACATGCATATGTATAGTTGGATATTACAGACATTTACAAACCATCAATTCATGTGCGTGTGCTTATTCATAGTCGGGCATCTTGTTGGCATCCCGTTGCAAATTCATTGATCTTAAAAACCAGACAGATCTCGGGCATCCTAACATCCAAACATCCACAGCAATAACATCTCACGGTCGAGCTCTTCAGTTGGCAAGTGGATACAGTTTTGACTCCCTTTTTTTTTGCCACTTCACTCTGAGAATGTTGCCAGTACCTTCAGTTTTTTTCATTTCTTCTTTTCTCTCAACCTGAGGGTTTTCCCAGCATAATCAAGAGCCTCAACGGCCTCAACAATGAATTTTAACTGAGGATCTAACTTACCAAACTTACAGGTCCTGAAACAATCAAACAAAATACCGTTTGAGGCGTTCAGAAATGGAAAATGTTCGAAAAAAATGATATATAACGGCAATGACCAAAATGTCAAACTATTCCAAAAAGGTTTAGATGTGCCCACTTATCAAGAAAGTGGTGAGATTCCTGTCTGATAGCTGTCAACACTTTCGGGCAGACCAAAAATTTGAAAGAAATAGGCCATATTCACACCGTTTCACACCCATCTCCTGTGTGTTCTGTGTCTGACTTCGGCTCTCTTGACTGGTCATGTTATGATAGCCGTCGTCAAAGGCGGTATAGCTCTCCTCGCCCGGACAGGGATTCACCCAGACATCACGGATTCACGGAGACATTTTCGCGGATTTTCGTGGATTCGTCCTGCGACATGATGTTCTGGGTGTAATTCGGCGAGGAGTAGGCCGAGCCTGCAAAAAACAAAACATTGGAAGCTATCCGGCGACCTCATCGCATACGGCATAGGGTCGCTTCATCACTGCAACTTCAAAGCCTTTTTTCGGCGAATCAGCGAATATCAGCGAATCATCCGCCTTGCCTTGTGACATTCCCCCTTGCTTTCGCAAGTTCTTGCCCTTCTTCTTGCGATCCATAGAGCCCTGACTCCTTGGTTTCACCCACCGTTTTGGACGCAGGTTGACCACCATGACATCAAGGATTCCCTGGAGGAGTCCTGTCACTGCTTCTTTGCGAAGGTGTCAGGCTGGCACTTTGACTGTACCTCGGTGAGTCATGAAAAACTGTTTGGACCTTCACTTTTTGGAGTCAACAGTTGGACCTTCACAAAGGTCTGCCTAACTGGTCTTTGTCAAGTCCCAGGCATTGCTGGACCATTGAAGTACCTCACAAAGGCGCATGGCGCATGAGCTTCAAGAGATACGAAGAAAACCTACCAATGATCGTTTTGCCAACGATCAATGCTCCAAGGCACTTGGAAGGTGCTTGTACTGGACCCGAGGACTGCGCGACCTGTCCAGGAGCTCTCTGTAAATTGCTGGTGATCACATAAATCCAATGCACACTACAGTGGCAAAAGTCAACTCCAATGCTCCAAATGACACTTTGGGTCAGATTTTCCCAGTAGGTCTCTTTGGACCCAAAATTCTCGGTGCCAGACCATGCCAGGCCTCAATTCATCCCGCCATCCCGCTTTCAAAAACATGGATGAATACATAAAAACTCTCCACCATGGGGACACACACAACTTACATCTCTAGGGTAGACGTAACCATTAACCCATATTTGTGAGGCAAATAAACTAGAAAAGTTAATATTTTGGATGGGCCAAACAGTGTCAACATGTTGTAAGTTCAAACTGAATCTGTCCGACAAGATTCAATAAACTTTCCTCTCACTGAGCTACCCTGACCCAAAGCCGTTCGAGCTGCTGCTCGCGGCTGGTCCACGGTAGTAGTCCTGGCCAACACTAGGCCAGTCCAATGGGAAATCACCACCTTTCTATGGTGTTTCTGGAAATGATATACCCAAAAAAATCATCCCAAGAAGTTCCACAAGGTTCATCTTTTTCTAAAAATCAAAAGGAAGACTGATGGAATCATCCACCTCGCACAAAGTTTACGGTGCATTTCCATGAAACACCCCTCGCCAAATCTAAGAAGAGATGCCGGAAGCAAGCTGCTTTCCATGACAAACATGCAAGAAGGGCCATGTCCATCTGGTCACGCTTCTCATCGTCGAACTGACCCACCTCATGACCAGGATACAAGAATCTCCCAGCTTCAATGAAGATGACATAAATATACATAAATGGCGTGAAAAGAATAGAATAAACTAAACAACACTATTGCATGCAGAAAATCTGAGCAAAGAAAATGGTTGGAGATTAATATTATTCAATATCATTCAATATCTAATAATATCTATATATGGAATATTCATTGCAATTGCATAAATGGTGGAGTTTACTTCCATCAATCTGCATCTAAGGTTGAGTGCCTCAGCACCAATGGGTCCTTTCGCATGGTAGCGAGATGGCAATCGCATGGGCTTGCTGAAGGTGATGTGACACCTCGCAACGCTGAAGGTAGGAAACATCCGAAGGAGTGAAACTGCTTCGGCTTCTGCGGCCCATTTTCATCCATTTTCCCACACTCTGAGTTGAGAACTGTCTCAGATTCGACAATGCCCCTTCCACCACAAGCTCATATTTCTTGTAGTGGCTCAACCTTACAAAATGCTTTTGTCATGAAAATTGGTTTGAAAAAATAAAACAAGTCTGAGCAGCAGGCAGGTTCACCCACAGCGATGGTTGGGAACGGAATTGCTTCCCCAAAACCTGGCAACATCCATAGACATTGGACGAAAGAAATGCACCTTTGACACAAACGAATGGCCTTGGCATTGCCACAAATGATCAGGCCATATTTGGCTCGTGTCAAAGCCACGTTCAAGCGTCGAGGATCATTCAGGAAACCGATGCCCTGATTCCTGTCCACACAAATGGTGTCGGACTGAATAGCAATGGGAATATGATGCCCTTGATATCCCTTGATCATGTTTAATCATCCCAAATGAATCCTTATGAATTCATCTCAATGAATCCTTGATAGGTACATTAGAACCCGTCCTTTAAAACAACAAAAATTGGAGTTTGGGACTCGCTGCTTCGTCATTTCGCATGTCTGAGGACTAAACTGATTGGATCTCACGCAAGACAAGAGGATGAAGTCCTGCACGTTTGCCGCAAACTCGTAGGTCGAGTCTACCATCACTTCCGGGTTTTCTGGTAGGTCGCTAAACTGGGAGGCAAATCAAGGAAATTCGAAAAGGAATGTTGGTTTGCCATCCTTCTCTCGACCCTGGAAGCTGTCAACGCTAGCAACCTCAATCTCCTCATAAGCCTCGGCAAATGCGTTGAAAAAGTGACCCTGTGACCAATGTGAAAAGAAACAAATTCCTTTGGTTTCCCTTGATATTTTTGGTGCAACTGCGACTATTGGCAATTGAGGTTATAGGCCTTGTGACTGAAGCAAGTCTGGCGTTGCAGCACAGAGCATATGTAGGCCTTGACTAAATGAAATTGATGAATGCCTGAGATGAAGAGATACCACAAAATACACTCAAAATACAACAATGTGACCTGAGACTATGACCCTCTGTCCCTCGTAGGGCGTGATGATGCCAACCTGTGACAAAAGAGCTGCGCGTTTTGAAAACGAACATCAACCGAACATCAACCGAACATCAACCCATCAACCCCACCTGATAAGGCTTCACGCCAGACTTCAAGAAGTAAGTCACCAACTTCTCGATGTTTGTTGCCTTAAAAGGATTTTTCGACAGATTTGCACAGATTCACATGACATGAAGCTGACATGGCCCGCAATCGGTTGAACCTGCCTCCGTTCGGTTCAAGTAGGAGGTACCAGATGCAGAAATCTCTTCTGCACCAGTGGAGTTCAAGAAGAACATTGGCATGTCTGGACCTCAAATCACCCATTCTTCTGACAGTGGGAATTATGTACAAAAGGAAAGCACCACAACTTTGGTGATGAACTCCACAAGGTGAAAGGGCTACTCTGGCGCAACACTCCCATTTCTTAGTCCCTGACGAGGCCATGGGAAGTCAATTCCCGCATAGAGACGTTCGTTCAAGGTGACCCCTGGCGGAAACCCCGGAATTGGAAGTTCCATCAAGCTCCACCATGGCAATTGTGCGGAAACTTGGAGCCCCAGCCATTCTGCAAGGAGCCATCGTAAAATGATTGCGATGGGAATTCCGAAAGGCACGGATGCATTCGGTATTGCACCTGGCAGGATATCTCCAACAAAAGCCACTGCAAATAGTATCAAATAGTATCAACTAGTCCTAGAAACATGTAAAAGCAAATTC
Source organism: Breviolum minutum Mf 1.05b.01 (assembly GCA_000507305.1). Lineage (NCBI taxonomy): Eukaryota > Dinophyceae > Suessiales > Symbiodiniaceae > Breviolum > Breviolum minutum. The sequence goes on along the minus strand of DF239928.1, from coordinate 18,033 downwards.
CAATTCTTCATTCCTGAACCATGTTCTTGAGAGCAATTCTGATTCTGAAGCAACTCTATTGCTTCGCCATCCTAAACAGCAAGGTCTTGCTCTGCTTTGGGGCGTCCAGCCATCCTGAATTGATATACTTCCTTCAACGCACCTCTAATCGTACTGGACGAATGCCAAGGAAGATCAGGCGCTCAAATAAGCTTTGATGCAAGCCAGCCTCTCGATGTTGGAAAATTTGTCAGAACCATTTGCTTCTCGGGGGGTCTTCCAAACTCACAGTCTATCTACTTTGGGGATGATGTTCAACATCTTGAGGTTATAAAATGGTTTTGAACAAACCTTCTTCTGTTGTCAGGCCTTTGCGGCTTTCTTGCACATGATGACCTGAGTTTTGTAGAGGCAAAACATGAGACATGGCTCTCAAATGGCCCCAAAATAGGGTGCTCACGGGACCAAGTTGGCAATGATCTCCCACCAAGACAATCTGCTTGGCACCCATCCTCAGTTCACCGAAAGTTGCTGTCTATCCGTACCATCGGTTGGCACTGTTGCACTGTTGAAAATTCTGAAGATTTCAAAAAAAGAGATTGGGTTTACAGAATGAAGGGGTGGCTACAATGCTTGCACTTCTGAAGGAAGGCATCATTTCATCAGACCAATTCTGCTGGAAAAAACATGGCCTATCACGGCTATTTCTGGGCATCCCCGCATAATTGGGATAAGGCACTCAGGCTCAGTAGCCTAAAAGCCAGCGCCGGCCGTGAAAAAATCAGCCGTCGTGAAACGAAACGCAACGGCGGTTGTAAAAAATCGGACACCCGCCTGAGTCGATTCATCCACCAAAACCTGCTTGAAGCGGAAATTCTGCAGACGTGGATCACCAGCTCCCACCTTGACACATTTTGAAGGCCTTCCTCCAAGCCAAGTCCACAAGAATGGAGTCAGAAATGTCATGGAAATGTCATGGAGTTTTGTTAAGATTCAAACGCAGGTGGTGCAAATCACATCTGCAGCCTGCCAAAATTCATTTTAAAAACAAGCATAACTTGACTGGCCTTTGCAAAAGGAAAGGATCAATCACATCCATGTTGCAAATCATACAAGATTCATAAAAGAATTCTGCATTCAACCCTTTTTTCCCCAACAAGCCAACTTACGCCGGTGTGACTGTGAGCAACTCTCGCTCCGTAGAGTTCTGAAGCTGTTTGAATTTCTTCTCATCTGCATGAGACAACTCACCTCATCTGACAGTGTTTCACCAAGCAGTTTCCATCCCGCTTGTAAGAGGGCTGGATGTTGTTGAGGACATCACTTCACAACGTGCTAACAACTTACGCATCCTTTTGGGTCAGGTCCAAAATCAGCTGAGGGCCCTGCCCAACTCATCCTTCAAAGCCAACAGTTTTTGGAGCTCCTGGAAATGTCTACAGCATATCACCACGTCAAGTTGCGAATCGTCTTTTGCTTTTTCAAAACAAAGCTTTTCTGTGAAGTAAGTTTCGAAAACACTTCACAATTTGCAAGAATTGCTCATGTTCTACCCATGGTCCTGATGGTCAGGTGTGTCCAAGTGTCTCACCTGGTGATGCCTTAGGAATTACCGCTTCCCGAAAGACATCCCAAGGCAAAACAAGGCACACAGCGAAAGGATGGTGCATGCCTTGGGGCCCCAACAATGTTAAGAAATCCACACTGCTGGCCACTGCTTCACGGCTCTTGGCACTCAAACGCACAACCTTTTGCGGAAATGAAAAGATGAATGCAGAGGATGCAATTGAAAAATATCAAAAAAATATCAAAAGAATTGTCTCAGTCGTAAAAAAAGACTTGTCAAAAGTCAAAAGGGTGGGGATCAAAAATTGATATAAATTGATCTCCAAATTGCCTTTTTCCCTCAACCTCTCTGAGGTCACTTGAGATCCCAGCTTTCAAACCTGTCTTGTGGAGTTTCTCGGCCAGCTGGTCGACAGCGATGTTGGAGGGAGCACAGACTAAGACCTGAAACGGCCATCTTCGGCCATTGCGACAATATAAAAAGATATAAAAAGGCGGACAAAAAACACCAGTGAAACCACCTGAAATTTTTTTGTCTAATCACAAGTCGAGACCACTTCGCTGAATTGAATTGAACAAAAACATGTCTACATCCCTGGCCTGACCCTGATTCTGCCGAGTGAGGTGGAAAACAATGGTGGCACTGGTCACAGTCTTTCCAGTTCCTGGAAGCTTTCACTATAAATTGATACGATACACTACGTCACATTCACATCACATTGATGCCTGGAGGTCCCTGAATGAGGCAGAGGGGATTCGACAATGCTTTGCGCACCGCATAGACCTACGCAAGCCAAGTGGGCATGGAACCCAGAAATTGACAAGTCGACTTTGAAAGAACATGGCGGGGACATGTAGCTCTCTGCCTGTAACAACAGCTGCTTTTGCAACAACAAGGTGTGTTGCCCTTCAAAACAAGTTCCCCATCAATAAACCACGTTTATCCTCCTGGTCAAAACATTTTTTCAACGGTATGGCAAGCAAAAAAAACATAGGAAAAAAAGACAAAAAACAACTCTGCCTGCGAATGGTTCAACTGTGGCAGGTTTGGAGCCGTAAAATGCTTGGGCACATTTGCACCTCAGAGATTTGCCCCCAGTTTTTGGACCAACAAAACTGACGCTTCCCCAACGGAGTCCGCTCCCGGACGGATCGTCTGTGGTTCCACATCGTGACCTGCCCAACCGGTCAACCGGCCAACCCGTCACTCTGAAGCCGTCAACCAGCAGAAAAAAAAACTCAGCTCTTCACCCAGAAGTTTGTGGTAGAGGTAACCAGAGACCTTGAAAAAAGCCACAAGCGATCAAACCTTTGAGAAACGAAAGCTCCACTGTTTTACTGTAATACTTTTGAGAAAAACTTTGAGATGTATCCTTGAAACTCCAAGTTCTTTCCCATTGCATTCCTACCCTCCAAGGATCTTGCGCTGGTATCATCTACTGCAAAAGTCCGCATCGCAGCTTGCATGCGGTCAAAGGATGTGGACTTCCACACCTCATCGATATCAGCATTTAAATGGCATTTAAATGTTTTTTTTTTTGCAAAACCGCTTTTTTTCTTTGAGCCAATGGCAAACTCCACTTGGAAGCCGTGGTTGATATCCCATGGGCCAACCTACCGGTTGAGCATGCTGGGTAGGGCGGGTAGGCATCACTGGTTGGATGAAACGAACCTGTTGAGGTCCACGAAGCTCCAAGGCCACTTCTTCATTGGCCGTGATCTTGGACACGTGTCCCACAGCATTCCATCCTGTCTCCTTGGCTTTTTTTGACTGGACAAATTACCTGAGATAACATAAGTATACATAAGTATACATTATACATAAGTGATATAACATGATATAACTGACATACCTGAACTGAGGACGCATACATCGGCATTCGCCAAATTGGCATAGGCCGAAGAGTTCAAGCGCAAACGCAGTTCATCACCCGGCACCAAACGTGCCTGACGTCTCAGTATGGTGACGCACAGTACTTCTTGTTGCACCTCTTAGATTGGTATGTGAGCCCAGCAAAAACATGTCTTAGAAGATCAAACTGTCAGCAATGAGACAACCACGTTGGAGTTCTGAAGTTGCAGAGAGGGTGAATGCAGTAAATGCAGTAGATAAGCAAAAGCTGCAGAGCAACATCTCTGTCTTTCTTGCTGTTGGATTTCGCCCAGTACCGAATTGCACCTTTTTTCTCGACGCCAATCATCGGATCCAAAAATCCGAGTTAAGCATCAAGCTGAACCCTTCATCACAAGAGGGTCAGGGAAAATCAGTGCCCAAGCCACTGGATATTTTGGATTTGTGGCCACTAATACCACGAATACAACGAAACCGCTACTACAAAAACCCGACTACCTCTCTTCAGAGGTTTTGATAGGCTTCTGAGCGATTGGAAAGTTTTGCGAGAGTCCTCCCTTCAGAGGTTTGAACTTGCACTGTGCTTCCGGAAAAGAAGAAAGCAGCTATTGCCACCTTCTACAGTGAGTCGCACGAAGTGGGGCTTGCGTCCACGGGAACCCGCAAGAAACGAAACGATGATGTTCTGGACCTGTTCCTTGAATTCACCCTTTACGGGGTCCGTAGTTGTGGCACATACCCCCAAGAGTGAATATTCAAATGTCGGTGCATGCAAGCCAGCCACCAAGAAGCAACTTGACAAGTCATGACAGCTACTTTTGATGATTTCACTGGCAACCACTATATCTTGCATTGGAACTCAAATCAACTAAGACATGTATAGAAATGTCAAGTAATGAAGGGATGCCGGATGAATATTGTGGCTGGACTGCAACTAAAACTGACAATGGGAGGTTGACTTCTAGCACTTCCAGCCCTTGCTGTATTATGCGCCGCAGTTCAAGCTTGCCAAAGTCAAGTATCCCTTCCCTTCAGAAGAGAGTTTGCATGAGTTTGCATGAACTGGAGATATGAAACAACATAAAGAACATGAAATTCAGGGGTTCTCCACATCTACCACTTTGATCTCAGAAAAGGCAAAGCCACGACGTCTCGAAGGAAATTCCGGAACATCTTTAGAGGCCTCGAGACGTTTTGCTTCCATCAGCAACTTCACCATGGCTTCATTGCCTACCTCTTGCGCAACCTGAATGGGGCAAGTAGCTTTCATACGCACCACTTGATACACGTCACTCAGATCCCTTGGGTCATTCAAGTCAGCAAAGCCATGACGCTCCAGAAATGCATTCACGAGTTTCTTGCGCATTGGGATCTCTGTCATTGGTGTCGCTTCAAACCACAATACAAAGACCAAACTTGCGCGATCTTGAGCCAAGCAACGATTCTCAGAGAACTGTTTTGGAATCAAGGTTCACTGTTGTTCACAATACTTCAGCAGATGTGGTCATCCTATTGGTCAATCACATCCATCCATTGTGGACCTTCCCAGAAAGGCACTTAATACTGAGATCTCCATTTGGACGTTTTTTTTGGCGGCCTCGCTGTCCTCTTTGGTGAAGTGGAAATAAGCAATCCGCTTCTTGTTGAGACCTCTACGGCACTGTAAGGCACCCAGGTCTGCAACATGTTGTGGATCCAACATGATGTGCCGTTTCAAGTGATGGCAGAAACACAATTTGGTAACATCCCTGGGTTCGTATAGACCGTTGATGTCGTGATCAAGAGTCATACCAAATGGTGCATTGCCATATTCAATGGTAGATTCACCTCTCCTTTGCTTAACAAATCCTAGCTTTTTCACACCTGGCGTTCTGGCAACCTGTCCACCCGTTTTCGAGTGAATTTAAGGTCCCAGCCAATGTCCCATCTAACCACTACCTCAGGTGCTGCGCTAGTAACCAAGATTTTCGCTGCTTTTCTCATCAACTTGACTTCCAGAAGCAGCAATTTCAACTTCACATGTAGCATCAAAACAACTGGATATCTTAAGTCGTTAAGTCTTCAATATCCTTTCCTTGGATACCCACCAGTGAAAATCCACAATCTCTTTACAAACAGAATTAATAATCCCCTACACTGTGGCAGTGCCAAGATACATTTTCTTGTGACTGCGACTCTTTCACTTTCTTGTCGTAGTCCGCCTGTATCAAAACGAAAGGCGCTTTGAGTGGCTGATTGGCTCATCGGTGTGGAATGGGCCCTGCCTCCATCTTCACCAGTGGTGCAAAGACGTGCTGGTACTGGTAAGCATCCTGGATATTGTAGGAATTACCCCCGCCCCCCCCAAAAAAAAAAGAAAAAGTGAACATGTTTCACAATTTTTCCCTGGAAAAAGAGGACCTTTTTGAAGAGGAAATGAATCAGCTAAAAAAAACATCAATTTTTAGGGGATATGTTAATTTTCATGGGGGGTATCATCTCTTTGACTACACACAACAAAAAATGCAACCTGAACCTGAGATTTCTTGAAGTTCGGAATTCTCGCCTCGTATCGCAGCATCACTGGCTGAGGGTCATCTTCCATACCTGCCAAAGATAGGCCGATATTTCGGGGATACTCTGGATTCCTATGACAATTTTCTCAAAGACTGGTAGATTGATAGGCAATTGACTATCATTATCATAATCTCTTATCAAGAAATTTGTTTACTCCCCTTACAAAAAAGAAACTAAAAGAAAAATGAATTGATCACGAAGCTCGCTGCAAACTCGGCCTGGTCCAGACTTACCATCTAAATCTTCGATGGTAGCATCCGGATTGGTCGTCTTCCACATCCTCAGAAAAAAAAACGGAGCCACAAAATCTTATGACTTGATATGATTGGTTGGTCGGTCAAGGATTTATTGATTTGCAATTATGGAATGAACTTTCCAACAAAAAAAAATCAGGCTACATCAAAAATCACATTCAAAAAGTATAAACTGAACCACACGTGGAAAAAGTCGCCACATCCATGTGGCTCTGCTCGCAACAGACTGAGGCAACCAGGCTCTTCCAACTTGTTGACCTGCGCTGCTGTGATATTCCAGCAGCGCATCTGCTCCTGGAGACACCCATCCAAGTCATGCCTCCCACAACCTGCTTCTGAAACATGAGTAGAAAACCCAAAAATCATCGTATCACCCATGGATTCACCAAGTTTTATCGGAGGCAATTGGCGTCATCTACAGATGATGTAGATGATGTGAACCAGAGGCATGTTAAATCTCTCGTGTCAAAAAGTCAGGTACTTCAATGGATCATTACAATTCTGAATATAATCCCACTCTCTAAATCACTAAATCGATATAATATATATTATCTATATATACAGAGTACCAAAACACCACCAACAAAACTCCAGCAATTTACAAACACCTCTCCACTGGTTTTTTCCATTGTTTACTAAGCTGATTTTCCCTCCACTCCCGCGGGTTTTGCACCTTGGCATCGGGAATCTTCACGAGCCAAGGCAAGAAGCTCCGATCCTCACCGGTGCTGGAATTTCCAAAACATCCGAAAAGTTTGGATGGGATTTTGGGGAAACTTTTAAACCCACCCAGTTGATGGATGTTTTGATGTTTTGGAAATGTCCAAAAAAAGTTTGAGTCACAAAAATATACCTTGTCATCATGGATTTCTTTGGACGCCCAAAAAAGTCCCCCTTCAAAAAGGCCAACCGGCAACCGGTAAAGGGAATATAAGGGTGATCAGTGATATCATTTCCTACGCCAGAAAAAAGACCATGTTCTGCACCTGCCAGGTTGTGTCGCAGGGGGCGATGTTAGTTTCAGGGAGGGTATACGTACAATAAACTAGTTAGTATAAATCATAAGTGTCTTTGTCTATAGACAACTATAGCCTACAGTTATATGTAATACATTTAAGCATCCAGCTTGAGATAATTTTCATGTACGAATCACTTTTGCCAAGTTCATGACATCATGCATGTCTGCTCGCTATAACACATGTACATATTATATATCTTCTTTTTCTGGAAGAACAAGTATGATGTAAGCGCCCGCCAAAATCCACTTTTTCGTTGCGAATCTCCTCAATGAGAGGTTGCCATTGGCCAAGGTCCCAATTGGAATCCTTTCAATTGGCTCAAATTGAGTTCATGCAGCCAAAAAATCACAGTTTCCTAGCTTTGGTTGATGGAAAAAGGTTTCCAGTTGGTGATTTCAACTTGGACCTCATCCATTTTTTCAGTCCTTCAATGCATTGTTGGAGAGACAAACTCGGCAAAGCCTCAATACCAAGATATGGTGGATCCTCTGAAAAACCAACGCCACCGTTACCCCATAAGGGCAGACCTGGTTCATGCTTCGAAACTCATTGAGTTTTCAACAAGTTGTTTTCAGCAAAGTTGCGAAAGTCATATTTCATCTGAGAGGTGCACAAAACAACCACAGAGTCGCTTTTTGCTGCAATGAAGCCCAGCAGGAACACATTCCGCTGACCTTGTGGATGAATGGAAGAATTTTGGAAGGATTCCACATACTGGGCTACCTTCCCAAGAGGTGTCACATTGACGTGGCAATCATTGAATCATTGATTCAACATTCTGAGGCTCCCGTCCACAATTGTAGCATTCCAACGTAATCTCCCCTAGTGGGCTTTCTGGATGCAAACAAACCTGCCAAGTTGTATCCAAAATATGTTTGTGGATTACAATGAGCCGACCCCCACTTTTCATCTGCAACGGGCCTCCTTCTGTTTTGCTCTGACGAGATGCAAAATAATACAACCTGAGAGTGGAAAGTATCGGAAAGTTGGAAGCTTGGATTGGAAAACCCTCTGAGACTTGAGACTACTTGGAAGTCCTGGAAGCCGATTGTTGCAGAACCATTTGTTATCACCACGGGACCTGATTTCAACGATGTTTGACCTGTGGCTGTTGCCCAACTTCCACATGCTGAGTGGAAGACTTCATGACACTCCCAGGGCTGTGAATACCGCAGTACCTGCCACCAAAGGTATAGCAAAAACTAGGGGGAGTGAAAGTTCTCGTATCACCTTGCCTGCATGCCCACTCCGGCAAGTCCTTGAGATCATAAGGAGGCTCAATCCTGAGTTGAAATGAGTTGGAGCTTGCAGCTTGCATGGTGCGACTTTTTGCTTGAGGCATTGATTCACCAGGGCCCAAGCTCATCGTTCATGTCTAGGTCGTCAAATTGGAGCCTGTGTCACAGGCACTTAGGAAATTTGATATCCCTATTCTGTACTTCCACCCACCTCTCGCAGTACCCAATGTTTCTAAGAGAATCGAACATCTGCCTATGAGATTTTGGCCAAAATGTCAAGGTCTTCCAATCAGTTGCAACCGCTTCAACGTTCTCTGCATCCCAATCATGCAAGGAAGACTCAGCTGTGGTCTGATCCAGTAAAGAGACCACTGGCTCCTCAGAAGTTCAAAGCTCTGAAGATTGTGGCAAGTGGGTGTTGACCCAAAAAAGTCAATAAATTCTTGGCGCTGCCAATTGGACTTGCAAAAAGTGCTCCTGCGACAAACCAGACCTCTGCTCATCTTGTGTACCTTCCTGTGTACCTGGCCATGATCCGGTTTTTATCTCAGTGCTAGATCTATCTGGCCCAAAGCCGGTAGCTCGCTACTGGGATACTAAACACATGTGCTATCCCTGGACAATCCAAGAGGGATTGAGGAATCAAGATCCAGTTCTGTAGGGCAAAGAAACTACAGCTAACTCTGAACTGTGCTCTCTTTCCTACCCCTAAACACACTTTTCAGCCTTGCGTTGTGTCGTAGGGCATGTCCAGCGTGTTTTGACTGAGGTTCTCGAACTGAGAACCCTGAGCAGTGCCAAAATTCAATTTGAAATGAGATAAACTTCTACGGAGCAATTCATGCGGCACGCACATGAACGAGGCTCAACTGAAGGAGAAATTTCCCCATAAATTGGCACCTGCGTGTTGAACTCATCGAGAAAATTGAAGTTGCCCTGGGCAAGACATCTCAACAACAAGCAGCGTACAAGAAGACAGAACTAAACCTTCCAAACTTGCACCTTTTTTGTCAGTTTCCTCCCATCATGGCAAAATGAGTTGCAGTTTACAATGGTTTATCTCTGAATTTGCGGAATCCGAATCATCCCAAAATGGTACAGCACCAATTATGCACATGTCCTCTTAAACATCATTGCCTCGCCGTACAGAAGGTCATCCACTTCTTGTGACAACTCGCCCATGGCGGGCCTCATTAACGAAGACATGAAAGTGAATATGATAGATATGGCGCTCTTGCAGTGATGGTGATGATGATGATGATGATGATGACGACTAAAGCATATTGATGCAGGTAGCAATGACTACAAAGCTTCTGCTGCAACAACCACCACAAGCACCACACCCTCCCACAAACCACTGAGGTTTCAACTTACAAAGCCTGTCGTGGCCTCGTTTCCTATCTAAGTTGAGCCAAACTTGAAGAGAATTGACCTTCCTTTCGAATTGTTTCGCGCGTTAACGGTATGTTTGCTCCAATTGCTACAGGAACTGATTGTCAGAGTATTCTCTAGTTTCTAGGACTACACAGTGAATCAACACCTGCACTCAAACGAAACCTGACATGGCCAAGGGAATCTGTTGCAGAGTTCGAGTCCATCACTTCATGACGGTTTAAACCATAACGATGATCGGTCCACTTTTTTCTCAGGTCATTTTTTTTATTCTGCAAAAGAAGAAACATGAAGAAACAATGGCCGAACAGTCCCTCATTTTGAGGAAACTTTACTGCACCAAACTGGGCCTCAAAAGCCAATGATCAAATCACCTACATTCAATCAATCAAGATCAGTTTTTTGCGTTGATCTGAAATGCATGAAATAGAAATTTTGACAGTGGAAAAGTAATGACAAGTACTTTTCCACCTCACTGCTTGAATTTTCCGGAATTATCTTATCATAAACACTTACAAGATCTTACAAGTAATTGGCTGATCATGAAGGTTTCCTTACCATCATTGTGCTCTTTCGTTGGCCAAACCTCTTTGGGTTTATGGCCGTCAGTGCCGCATCCGCGTCGAAGCGGAGGAGACCTGGATGGTATTCCGAAGCGGCGGAGGATTGATATTGGCTCCACCTACTACGAATACTATGAACTTGCTGCAAATCATTTCTTTTCTCAATTGAAACGGCCGGAAAAATGGACGTTATCACAGACATTTGAACGTCATCGATATTTAGCTTGCATTCGCCACCATCCATGTATATCTTGTGCTGCCTGACATACAGCGGGATACCGGAATACCCATACAACGTTTCCCTTTCATTTCTCTACCCACCCGATCACTGGCCTTGTTCCTTCCACTGGCTTTGATTCCAAATGAAGCCAGCAACTGCAGAACACATTTTAAGCTGCTCTCATGTAGTGCAGGTGTTTTTCTCTTCTGCAAAAGCTTGTTTCCAATCATTCTCGCTTTCAAGACGCTTCCAAAAAAATCTTGGACACGTGCCTCCCCCAACACCGCACCCACCCCTCAGTATTTTCTGCGCCGATGATTTCCGAAGCGAGTCCGAAACTCCTGCAAACTCTTTGGCAGCTCTGGCAAATTTTTTCGCCGCCGAAGCCACGCCTGGAATGATGTCATGGGAGTCATTAGACAGAAATGAGAAAAATATGCGTGTCAACATTTAGCAGGATAAATTCAGAATCATACACTTTGGCTGAAATAGACTCCATTTTCTTCTATGTTCTTGATCTACTGCAGACTTTACATACACATAGATAGACCGTCTGACCATAATGTGTTTCTGTTCCACTGCCTTTGGTGGCTCCTTGCCCTCTTTGAGCCACTTTGGCGGCCAAGCACCCTGAAAGTCGCGGTGTGTGTCCAACATTGGCTGAACCACGAAACAGATTGAAACAGCCATTTCCGGACCACACATTTGCTCATCTGTCCATCCGAATTCCTTGGATCGGTTCAGGTCTTGGAACCCGCCTGGCATCTGATGGCCCACAGGTCCTCTGAAATCAAAGGAAGGACAACAAAATAACATCCAAATACGTCATGGCAAAAACCGCTTCTCCTGTGCTGGAATGCGGAAGCAACCCTCAACTGTTTTGCCCAAATCCAAACGAAAGACCTTGCCGGAGCCAGACCACTTTGATTGATAAGAGGCAACAATCAAAGGACGCATAAGGACCCATGCATAGTGTGATTCAATGCAACTTTCACAAATCCAGGAGCTATAAGGCCCTCGCATCTTCAATAAGCTCGCGAACCGCAGGCTCCAGAACAACCCTCAAAGGCATTGGAAAAGAAAGCGTTCAAAACAAGGCCGGTCTTGGCGGTACAACACATTTACCAGCACTTCTTTGAGATGCAGACTCATTTTTTTTGCTGTGGATCCCCTTTCCGACGATAATCTTCAATCCCCTGGCGATTGTGTGTTCAAGCTGCAGCAAACTGCCACAGGACATGTGGAAAGCTTAGCCAGGGAAACAGAACGAAGGCACGATCATCCTCTTCAAGATCTGGCACACCCTTAGAGCACTGTAAGATCACAAGGGTCTTAATGCCTTGCCTTAAAATTGCATGTGCCAGCAGAAATGACATTGAATGACACAAAATCACCCAATGGATGGGTTTTCAAATTGAAGACATAAAAGCTCTGTGGCCCTCACAGTAAGCGCCACATATACCGCCACCTTTGCAACCTCCCCATGTTTTCTACATGGCTCAATTCTGGTAGTCAAATCGGTTTGAAAATCACAAAAAAAACGATGCTCACCCCACCTCTGTGCTCATGTTGTGAAGGTCTAACAACCTTGGTGTTTTTTTTCCACGGCATGAAAAAAAACACGAAAAATGCACACAGCAATGAAGGTCACATGTCGCCTGCCAGGTCTCACCCATGGTGTAAAAGCCCCATCCTTTAACGCCTCAACATCGAGGCGTTGTCAGAAAAAACCTCTGACAGAAGGCATCTGGAAGCTAACCCCGGTTCCATGACGTGTCGCTACCTACAAAACCTTCACTTCCGGAACTTGTGTTCATGTTTCAGATGCTTTTAGGCTGTTTCACCCCGAAATCTACGCGCACAAATCTCTGTAAGGATTTCTGTTGGGGAATCACAAACACCTTCCAAGCCTCAAAATAGAGCTTTGATGCTCCTTCCACCTTCTCCATGAAGACCTGCGATACTTGACTGCCATGATAACTTCAATCAAATGCTTTCAATGCTTTGCATGGCTTTACACTTATATAAATGGCACAATCAATTTTGTCGGTTTCTTTGTCTACCTTTATCCATCAAGTCGTGCGGCCAAACATATCAACTTCCCGAATCAAAATACACGAAGTTGCTTGCAAAGTTGTATGACGGGCAAATGGTTAAGCCACCTGAAGTACTCTATCTGTCTGCAACAAGAGCCATCAGATTGTGCCCATGTTTTCTTACACCATAGGTTGTGCCTTCAGAGCTTTTCCTGATAGCTTTTCCTTCTCCTGTCATGAAACTGCGCCAACTGCCAAAAACAAACAAGGTAGAGAAACAGTAATTATCATGATCTACAAACATCCAGAAATTCAAAGTTCATCTTCAAGTCTTGGGGACCACGGCGACTGGTTCCTGCAGATTTCACACCAGGTAAAAAAGAAGCCTGCCTTGGCTCTACTTCATTGAAGAATCTTCTCAATGCAGGTATCAGATCGGTGCTGTTTCTATGCACATGTGAGGCCAATCCCATTGCAGTCTGCACCTCCTCCTCCTCCTCAATCTCCTCCTCCTGCTCCTCCTCCTGCTCCTCCTCCAGCTCCTCCTCCATCGTCACGCCATGGCCATCGCCCGGCTCAAAAGAGGCAGAGAAGGCCGTATTTTCCAGCAGGATGCCTACAAGAGGGACTTTCAATGCGTTTCAACCTGCTACCCAAGAAACCCAGCCCTAGAAACGTCAAAAGGCACCTCTTTGCCGCATTTCTGCCAGCAAATAGTCCGCCCACACCTAAGAGTCATGTGCTATCTCCAAGTTGCGCTCAACAAGAAAAAAATAGCGAACAGTGAGGGTTCAATATCAATGATATCAATGTTAAGTCGTCAACTTGTTGCCCACAACGGCTGCACACCCCAGCCTCGCGACGGTGGCCAGCAGCGATCCATCGATTCAAAGCATCGATCAAGGCTTCAACGCTGGTAAGTTGCCCACCACGCTGCTCATTATGATGCCATTCGCAGGAAGACCCTGAGAAAAACAAGGCACACGCATGCAAACGCTGACAAGCAGGGAAAAAGCAGAAAAAAAAAGGCAAACTTTGGAATGACTTGACATCCGACACCTGTGACTCCATCTGGTGCCAGAGGTTTACGGCCCATTCCCATTGCATTGCCTTGAAAGGATTTGGGAATTAAAAAAGGGAGTCATTTGGATACAGTATTTGTCTCACAAAAAAATACCCGTACCCAAAGCATCAATGTCACCGATGATTTGGTTCCAAATCTCTGTGCTTGGACACCGTTGGCTCCAACACAAAAACCGGAAATTACTGAGCACCATGCCGTGCTGCAACAAAGGATCACACTGCCGTAGCTGTAGATCTGCAGGTTTCAGGTTTTGAACTACAAATCTCTCACAATCAACTCACGTTGAGAATGAGCTAAGTTGCATCAGGGACGATGGACTGCTCTTTCATCTCCTTCAAAGTAGCTGAGCTGAAGCATGACAAGGGATCTGATTAGTAGGCGGAGAGATACCAAACAATGCTGTTTAATATGTTTAATCTCAAATACTTCCTCACGAAGTCATGGATCCAGTGAAAAGTCACCCATTTTTTTCCACGCCACTATGACAAAAGTAATCCTTTCAGATCATGCACCTCAGGTCATTCTATCTTCAATGCGTGGAAGGAAGGTCCTGAAAAATTGCCACAGCCATTTGCCAGTCTCCAGCATCTTGGCAAGCAGTAAGCACTGCGTTGTAGCCTCAACAAACACTTTGATGCTTCAAAATCCTTGCTGAAATCCTGCACCAGTTGATAGGTGGCCATTAGAAACACATTTATAATTTATCAGGATCTCATACGAGATGATGCAGCACTGCTATGCACAGTCTCATGTCTGATCCCTCAACAGACGCATCTGAGACTTGTTCTGTAGACGTCGGGCTTTAGATCCAGCTCCAGCATCCTTCGAAGAAGATGAATCACAAGATCCAACCTCAACAGCAGCCATTTTGATATCGTTTTAATACCTACCTGGAACCCCAAACAACCAGTTCAAAATGGGTGTTTGGTGAAGTCACCATTTCCATTTTAAATCATCTAATTGAACAACCATTTATAAATGGTTGTTTGGGGTTCCAGGTATAAATGATCTGAGGATGCCAATTTTTGACCATGTCATTTTCTACCATTTCACTGGGATTTGGGCTTACCGCAACACACAGACATGGCGATGTTAAAGGTGGTCACCTGCGCCAAAGTTGGGAAATGGCAAAACTGAAGCGATTCATGCCTTGGAAATATCCCCCAAATTTGGTGAATCTAGTGACCATAATGATTGCCTTCACTTTCAACTGACTGGGTCGGGAATTACACTGACTTCTGTTGCATCACATCTGCAGAAAACTCACTCGTCACTCAGAATGCAAATCACGATGTGTGAGACTCGGATTCTGTAACAAAATTTCCTCATGCTCAACATTCCCAAATGTCTGCGCGGCACAGCTAGACCCAGATATGTGTTTCGTGTTTTCATCCAACGTGCATACTTTCTTTCATGACTCAAATCAGTGGGTGGGAGTTGGGAATGCCATGAATCTGAGTTCCCCAAACACTGGTGGCTGCTTCAGCTAAGGAGGCCTGGAAAATGAAGGCCATGAACTCTCCACAAAAGGTGAGGCATGGGACCTGGCACCCGAAATCGGCCTCGAGGAGAGTCAGCGCAACTTCCCACTGCCTACCACATAACCGAGGGGCCAATTGCCACAAGAAACATAAAAACAGAGCTTGATGGTGCAACCCTTTTCTCATAACATATCACAGGTATCAGGTATAGCCTTCTACATATGCATCCAATTTCCAAGTGGCTGCGACACTGCATGATTGTTTCCTCACCTGCCTGGATTCTTTGCAGGTGCTGATTAACGTGCCATAGGTAACCTGGCATACTGGGGACAGATGGGGACAAACGAGCCACAGCTGAAACGGTACCAGAAGGCCAGAAGACCTTCTATCTCGTGAGATCCAAAAAGCTTCAGCTCCACCCCGAGCAGATGGTCGAAACACATCTCAAAAAAAACAGAAATC
>DF239927.1:100119-151029 GCA_000507305.1 Breviolum minutum Mf 1.05b.01 | reverse complement strand
TTAGGTCAGGGCCTGCTGGCCATGTCACGTTGTCAAGGCTCTGGTTGAAATGGAAACCAAAAGTCAAACTTTGAAGGCCTGCTGGCAATGTCACGTTGTCAAGGCTCTGGTTGAAATGGAAACCAAGAGTCAAATTTTGAAGGCCTTCTGGCCATGACACTTTTTTCAAGCTCTGATTGAAACAATATCCAAAAGTCAAACTTTGAAGGCCTGCTGGCCATGTCACATTGTCAAGGCCCTGATCGAAGGCATGCCCAAGAGTCAGGCTTTGAAGGCCTTCGGGGCCATGTCACCTTGTCCAAGCTCTGGTTGAAATGTAGACCAAAAGTCAAATTTTGAAGGCTTGCTGGCAATGCTACATTGTCCAGGCTCTGATCGAATTTCGGACCAAAAGTTAAACTTTGAAGGCCTGCTGGCCATGTCACCTTGTCCAGACTCTGATTAAAGAAGTCCCCAAAAGTCAAATATTGCAGGCCTGCTGGCCATGTCACTTTGACAAGGCTCTGATTAAGGCCCCCACCAAAAGTCAAACTTTCAAGGCCTAATGGCCATGCAACGTTGTCCAGCTTTTGCTTAAATTCCCTTCCAAAAGTCAAGGTTTGAAGGCCTGCTGGCCATGTCACGTTGTCGAGGATCTGATTGAATTCCTGACCAAAAGTCAAACTTTGGAGGCCTGCTGGCCATGTCACGTTGTCAAGGCTCTGGTTGAAACGGAAACCGAAAGTCAAACTTTGAAGGCCTGCTGGCCATGTCACCTTGTCAAGGCTCTCATTGAACCAGTTTCCAAAAGTCAAACTTTGCAGGCCTGTTGGCCATGTCACGTTGTCCAGGCTCTGATTGAACAGTCTTCCAAAAGTCAAACTTCGCAGGCCTCGTGGTAATCTCACATCTGCAATTCTCTGATTAAAGCTATGTGCAAATTCCAATTTGCAAAGGCTCTCAGGCAAATTGTGCAGCAAGGCAGGCTTTTTGTGACTAACGCCTGTCATTTCTGTAATTCCGCTCAACGTGAATTCTTCATCTTCAACGTTGCATCCGTGGGCAAAACGCAAGGCAGCCAGCAAATTCACTGGCATGTAGGTAGCCGAAACCTGTGCCCGTTGACCCTCAAGTCCTTGTTGTTGCAGACTTTCATTCAGCGCAATCCTTGAATTATGGGAGACAGCCAACTGAAGGCCCGGCTTGCATGGAAGTTTGTCCAAGATCGTCGTCCACAAATCACGACCAAGCATGGAGTCTGACACATTCAATGTCAACATGCATTCTCCACTCATGCTTCGCACCTCAAGCTCTATAAGTCCTTCTCCCGGGCTGCCAGTGACACTATCATGAATTTCATTGATGCGGCGACGCTTGTTTTGTTCCATAAGTGCAGCACGTAAACCACCTCCAAGATCAAGCCAATTGTTAAATCACTGCCATGAGTGCGTACGGCATTGGCATGAAATACAAACAAAAGAACAATAATTATAAGAACTGAGCTCTTGTGTTTTCAATATGTGTTTGAGTGTGATTCATAAAAACACAAATATCATTGTTCATGGATATCTACTCGAGATTAATATTTAATAGTGTTCTAGATATCTGCGTTCTGGTACCCTTCAATGCAACACACTTTCATTCACGCATCAGTGGTCTGGATGAATTTGAAATTTTCATCAAGTCCTTGAATTATTTACGGCCAAATTTTGGGGTAGTATTCATTCCCTTACAATATAAACTACCACCATTTAAGGGGTGACCGTTCCCAACTGGCCGGGAAAGGTTGGTTTGGTCGCTATAACTTGCCGCCTGAGATGTTTGGATTCCCAAAAAAAAATGGGAGCAAAAAGGCTGCCTGAGAGTTTGATGAACTCAGCCTATTGGAGAAGATACCCAAAAAGTGGCGATAGTTGGTGGTTGAACCAACCCATCTGAAAAATATTGCGTAGTCAAATTGGGTTCATCTTCCGCAAGGTTAGGGGTGAAAATAACAAAATATTTGAGTTGCCACCACCTAGGTGGTCATAGTCATGATGGATGATGGGGAAGCAAGTTGAAACATGAATTCATTTTCAAGCGCCCTGCAAGGTGTGTTTGAATGGATAGGAAAGGGTGCCATTAAGCAACCCCTTAGGGTTTAAACACCACCCATTGGAGGGTCCAGGTATGTATATAGTATTGTGTATAAGTATACGTCTAATTGCCACAGAACTATCTGAGATGTTGTTTTTGACAGTCAGTGAAAAAAAACATAACTATTAAATGCATGGACCTTCCATTGTTGCCTGAGGTTTATAGATATAAATATACCACCCGGAAAGGATCGATGGCTGGCGCCATCCTCCCATTAGTCTTGGTGAAAATCATGGCCCCTTACTATCTAATCAATCCACCTTCTGGGAGTAGCGCCATCTACAAACTCAACACTGTGTATATGTAAATAGATATATATATTTATATAAATCTAAATCTAAATATATATAGATATACCTAGAACCCAACAGACCTCTATTTTTGAAGGGTCAACCCTTCAAAACAAGGCCTAAACTCCAATCAAAATAAGGGGCCCCATTTGGGTTCTAGGTATATATATATATAGAATAAAAACACCTCGTCGACTTGATATCTATTATAACTATATTGCTTCCACGTAAGACTGTGGGGTTGGAAGGGACGGTGTCTCAAAAACAACTGGACCGGTCTGACCGGTCTGACTCAGAAGAAATTCCAAGTTCCCAAACAAACCCTTTAAACATGGATGGTCATGGCGCATCTGGCGCATTTTGAGCATTTTATAGGGATTCTTCATGTCCCAGCTGGCAGCTTTTTCCGTGAATTTTGCCCGAGATGCAGCAAAGTGTGCCAGCTGAGCTCCTGCGAAGTAAGGTGCTTGGAGACATTCATAGCCTCGATTTCCTCGGGGAAATGTTGTTTGCTTTCGAAGCCTTTTGGCGCCACCGATGCTTGGATGTTACAGCTGTTGATGCTTCATAAACCAACCACCCACTTGGGATGATGGGAATAACCATGTTCTCCCATTAAGCACAAGGTTTCTAGTTGGTGGGTCATCGCCACCCATTTGAAACATATGCGTCGAATTGGATCATTTCCAGAAGAGTATACCCTTTGAATGCCACCACCGCCCATACCCTTTGATTCCCCTGATAAGTGGAGAAAGTAAGGTTTTGAATTGAAGGCATTTAATAAACAGAAATAAGAAGGCTAAGTTGAGATACCTGGGAGAAATATGGATGTGAAAATATGAACCAATACTCGCGGATATAACACAAAGAGTCTGATAAATTGAGCTACTCGGTACAATTACCCATTGTGTATCAGTGTCATTTACTGTCTGGCGACACTTTGGGAGGCTTCGCAGCAGGGGTGGAAACGCGACACACCACAAAAAAAAAACATCACCAAACATTTCAGGTACCTAAAATGGAGGTACTCACCTATACAAGCTGTATGTAAGGTTTATGTAAGGGAAAACCCACCCCCAAAATAGCCGGCTATATGGCTATTTGGTTTAGTACCTCCATTTTAATCACTATGAACCTTTATTTGTTGCTGGAATCCTGGTTCAAGGGAGTAGATCCAAACTATATGAATCCATCCCATACCATCCATGGGACTGGTAATTATATACCTACATTTTACCATGGAACATCAACCATTCATGAAGGTAACCTATACTGTCTGACGTCCCATGGATGGGCATCTGCCACGAACATCGCCACCTTGGAGTCGGTATCTCCATGTGACAAGTTCATCACACGGACCGTTCGTTGCGGGTCGAGAGGCTCAAGTGATGGTAAATGAAATACACAAAGTCACCGTTAATCCGGCTCGTTGACACCTGAGGCAACTGGCTGTTTTAAGTGGTGCACGTGCATCCCGCAGGCTTTCAGTGGAGGGAAGCTAGGGAAAGGGGGATTAAAAAAAAGGGGTGAACTATGACGATTTGTTTTCAGTAAACATAATCCTCCTAGGAACATCTATTTGGATGTCATGGTGGAAGTATGGATCAATGGTGATCGGATCAATGGGTTATAAGTATTACCTACTATCTTATTATAAATGGGATATGAAAATTGGGGTGAAATAACCCATTTTTGGAACCTTTCACCAATTTCCAACGGTAAGTAGTAAGAACCCTTCCTTTTTTCCGTATCCCTCATTGGTGATTCTCTTTCCGTTTCACCATTCATTTCGACCGTTGAAACCCGAAAAATATTCCCGGGGAATTCTCCGGGAAGCATCAATCGCGACCCGAGTGGCTGCAAAACATTTTTGTGCCGCGGACTTCTCGCCCTGCGCCAAATAATTCCATGCCATATCCTTAGGCAAATGAGCTGAGAAAGAGAAATGTTAACACCCAGGTGATGCAAAGTGACCTTTCCATCCCCTAGTTGGAGGTCACTTTACCCCTTAAAAGGGTCACAAAACCATCCCAAAAAGGTCACTAAACCATCCCAAAAAGGTCACTTTGAATCACCTGGACAGAGTTTTTTTCTGAGAAAATAAAAAAGATCTCAAAGGCAAGTTCTGGATTGACTCAACTTCGTGATTGAAGTTTACTCAATGGAATTTTGGGAAACAAACATGCTCATGAACAAAAAGGGATCGAAATTCTATTAAACTAGGCGTAGGTGTGGATATCATGAGTCAAAATGAGAATCTTCTGCAACAAAGTTCGAACACGAAACATATTTCAATCCGCCACCTAGATGCACCCTCCAAAAAAAACAACATAGATATCTGAAAATCACCCGTTTGCTAAAGGAGATCATCAACCTATGCCCCCCAAAAAACGACACGTTCAACCAAATGTAAATCCTTTAACCTCCCTACAACCAATGAGCAAGCAAGTTTGTCCCTGAAAATAGACCGAAACCCAAAATGAATACCCCAAAAAAACTAACATGGAAGCAGAAAATGATGGTTTCTAATAGGAATCTCCTCTTCCAGGGATTCATGTTCAGGTTCCATGTTAGTTTTCGGGGGTGTATAGTTTCCCAACATTCCATTTTTCAGGCGCTTTGGCTGTTAGTTTTAGGGAGGGTAACTTATAAATCTATGAACAAACAAACAGCATTTGCCTTTTTGAGGACTCATCATGGCTGATTTTGGTGACTCTTACCAGGTTACCATGGCACCCCTTGGAGGGCCCACATCAATATACAGATGTTCTATGTATGTATATTTCAAAAAAAAGTTTGGCATGACACCCTCAAATTTTCACCCAAGTTTTTGTTGGCATATCTGCATATAAATCGACTTTCGCGGGATGTAAGATGTATACCTCCTGTTTTTCTTCCGACCTTGAAAAGTCATGTTGATTCTTCATCACCCGTTTGTGCCCCACGGAGAGGCGTTTTTTGCCCCAACAAATCACCAGAGCTAGTGGCCATCTGATGATCCATTCGGCTCACAAACATCGAATGTTGAGGTCCTCGCCACAGGTACCCCACACTTCATGAGCAAACACGTCGTCATGGGGGCCTTATGTTATGTCCAACTATTTTCAAGGTTTTATATATTTCAACTGGTTTAGATTTCTACAACCATCAACATGAAAGGATTTCGTGATGGTTCATGACACTGATGAAATCCCTGGCATATTCTGAGAGGGAAGGCAAATAAGGCAGTCAGGACTATAATGTTGTTTTGGAAGTGATACTGGTAGTCAGCATTTCCCAAATGCTCAATGTATGGTATATCACAGTAAACTAATGATTGCAGGTCCATAGCTCCGGAAGAATGAAACGAAAATAAGAATATACACCGTTGATTGAACGAGGTTTATGAAATTCATGAAACGAATAAAGCCAAAATACCACATAAATTTATACATATCATATTTATACCATTTTTTTTATGGCAATCTCGATTAATCTCCGGATTTGATACTGCAAAATGAATGACTGGATAAAGTTTCAACAAAATGGTTCACCTAAAAAATGGCATCCGTTTCGTTTCCCCCAAAAAATGTCAGCATTTTTGGAACTGAAAAGTTCTGGGGAGTGTAGCAGTCAGCATGTTGGAACTTCTCTCATCCGGTGGTGAAAATCTCCGGTGCCTGGGGCAACGCCCTGGAAGACAAAGAGGGGCGTGATGCCAGCCCTCGGTTTTTGCATAACTTCACGAGTTTTGACAGTAAGGAGGCCTTAAGGAGGCTTATGTAAGCTGTATGGATACGGCTTAAGGGAGTTTGTTTCCCTACCCCCAAATGTTTGCCAGCGAAAAAGCTTCAGTACCTCCACTTTTACCTGAAATTATTGTTGATAATAAAAGTAGATTTACCAGAAATCAGCCAGAAATAGTATAGGCTGCTAGCAGAATTGAATATTAATCTTGCTAAGTGTTTCAACCAAAAAATCTTTGGAATCACTTTCCCCTACATCCGCCACATGTTGTAAATCATCGGTTTGGTTGTGATTCAAAAAAGTGCCGAAAGAAACAACCATCAGCAAGCACTTGCACTGAAAAAAAAAAATACCAAGTAACTCTTTGAATGCATCAAGTTCTTTGTCCACAAAGCCAAACATACCTCCAAGATGTCAAGCTGAGCAAAGACCAATGATACAGGATGCAATCAGGACTGGTTGGTGGTTGAACCAACCCATCCGAAAAATATGCTCGTCAAATTAGGAAATCTTCCCCAAGTAGGGATGAACATAAAAAAATATCTGAAACCACCACCTAGAGGAGGTAGACGAGATAACAAAGGCTGTGTTTCACAGGTTAGTGGAGTGGTAAACTTATTGTTGGTGTTAAGGAAAAAGACACAAGGAATCTGAGTGCATTAAGATACCTCTCCATCTACATGCTAGTGTTTCACAAGGTTGCAAAATTGGTGAAAGATTAAAGGGACATGTATGCCAGCAAGTGAAGTTACCAACTATAGTTATGCTAAGTAACAAGCAAATGAATCATACCAAAAACATGTTCTAGTTGATGGTTTCAACCCATTTGAAAAATATTAGTCAAAATGGATCATTTCCCCAGGTAGGGGTGAAAATAAAAGATAATTGAAACCACCACCCAGTGTTTTTCCTCCGGTATACTATGACAGAAACCGTCCTGATGCCCTACTCCGCTATTTTCCCCACCGCTGCTTGAAAAAACTTGACTTCCCAACTACCGGTTTTATATACCGGCTATTTGTATTTGTATGAATCAACTAAAAGTAAATACCCTTGGACATCTTCGACCCTAAAACCATGAAAAACGAAGGTTTAAACCGTACTATATGGGATTTAAATAGTTATACCCCCTAAAAAATGAATCTTGTGAGGGTTCCATGGTCTCAACTATTTTCACCTATTTGAATCAACGAAACAATCCCATTTGCCGCTCTATCCCCTAAACTCTTTTAAACGCACCTGGTGGGATGCCACCAAGGGCATCAGCAAAGGGATCTTTTAAGGCTTGAATCGACCGTAGCCAAAAGACCTGCAGCTGTTCGGCGCAAAATCACATGGGGAACACACTGAAATGGTGGATGTTGGGTCGATGTAGGGAATGAAAAGGATGTACATATCCCATACCATCCATGGAAAAATGGTATCTTTCTCCTACATTTACCAAAAGAAATCAAGCAAATGTAGGTATATAAATATACCATACATGGATGGTATGGGTACTTAAATCGTTTTTTGGTTGGGGAAATTGTTTTTGTTGAAGGTTTTTCTGGGGAAACAATGCAAAAAAAACAGCAACAGTTATCTCTAAAAACAACCCCAAAAAAGCTGCAGAACATCGTCGATCCGATACCGTGATTTCATGTCTCCAACCCAAAAGGCTTATGTTCAGGAACTTCTGCTGTTAGTTGGTTAATATTACCCATACCATCCATGGGATTGGTATATGGTTGATTTTATGTTAAATGTAATATACACCATACATGGATCCTATAGGTTAGGGAAGGTACAGTACATCTTCATTCATGGTTGATGGGTGCATTTCCCAGCGATGAGACTTCTTCACCAAGGTGTACTGTAAATGATAAAGAGGTTGATGGTTTTCATGTGAAATCGCCGTAAAAGGACTTATTGCATCCAGGGGATTTTCAAAGAAAACTCCCATCTACACTGGCTGCGCATTAGCATACATATATACATATAGTTTTTCATGCGGCCTGTGTATCTCCACTCCGCGGAAATATCCTTCTTTCCCATCATGACATACATAGAAATACATACCTATACTATACAATATGTTATAAGGCCATAATCATAGAAAAACTATAGTGATTAGTGCAATTATATATTTATATACACATTCATGGTGGCTTCCCTGTTAGATTAAAAGGGTAAGCAGTTCATTAAAACAAAAAAAACATCAAACCCCCATAACACCAATGGTCCAGCGCTCTCCATGGATGGCACCAAACATGACCCAGGACAAGCGACTGCATCCACACCAACATGAACACCACGCAGCCTTAGAAAGATTCCCGGTCAGGCTGGTGGCTGGGGAATACCAGGTATTCCCAACCAAATTCACCCATATTTGGCAGGGAAGATTCCTTTGATGGGGGTTTCCTAAAATGGTGGGTTTCCCCAACAACCATGGGTTTTCCTACTAAAATGGTCATTTTTGGGGGTCTTTTGGAGGTACCACCATTTGAGGAAATTGAGGAAACACCCAGATGGTACTAGCGAAACAAATGCAACATTTTGTGATTCAAGCCCTGACCAAACTTTAGCCGCTAGCCCTCATCGTTGGAGGTCACTTAAATAACCTTTGATTTCGGGTCACGTGAACTCACACCATGCCCAAAAAGGTTCACAAACGCAGAAGTGCCAGGGCAGTTGGCATCCAATGAGGTCACAGAAGAAACCCCACCCCGCGCATTCGTTTCCCAGGCACTCGCTGAGTTTGTTCGAATACACCAGTCCCTGGTCCTGTTTTATATGTTTGTGTGCATTGGCTTCTTTCTCACCAAAAAACCACCACCAAAAAAACAACCACTGCGACTCGACATGTTTTATGCAAGCAAACAAAAACATGAAGACCATGTGAAAAGGAACCTATAAGGAAAGAGCTACCTATTCTTCCAACACTCGTGGAAGTGGAACATGACCATGACCATGACATTTTTCGAATGAAACCATCATGAATCATGCTGGAGGCAAATGCTTCCAGTTCCTATTGGATTAGGAAGCTAGCAACAACAACATTTCCAAAAAAGATCTTTACAATTCTTCTCTCTACCCCTTGAGAACTCCCCAAAAATCATTAGTCCTCATTGCTCCTCGTGTTTCAACTTGGGGTCAGAAAAGGGCCATTTTGAAGCCTTGATGGTATACTGAGTCCATTTGCAAAATACACACCGTGACATCCGAAAACACACAAACCTCAACCTCAATCCAAAAACCTCAACATTCCTTACCGATTCAACCAACCAATCAAAACTGCAAACAAAAACTGAATTACACACACACACACGGAACCCCATGGAAGTCCAAGGAACGGCCATGTAAAAAAAAACTCGGGGCCTTCACCAAGCCGACCTTTTTGTGGTAAGGTTTGGGAATTTTAGTCATCCAAAATTGGGAGGACTATGTTTTTTTATAGTCGACTTGACTTCCAAAAAACTGAGGCCCTGACCTTCTTTTCACCCATTTCTCAAATATAGGTTTCACTCTTTTACCCATACAATGGACCCATGCATGGTTTATATATTACCTACCCATTTACCATAAACATGCATAAACATCAAACAAATGTAGGTACATTTGTAAAAAAAACAGTCTATACCAGTCCCATATTGTAGATCCTATGGTGAAACCACACCGTTTTTTTTCCGAAACCCGTCCTGCAAATGTGTCTGGAGATGTCTGACACGCATCGAAAAGAACGGTGGATGCACCTCAAGTCTTCAACCTCCCTCCGTGCGACCGTTTCCCGAGTCCGTCGGCCCTTCCTCGTCGCAGCTGTGAGCCGAAAAAAAGCCACAGCCGAAATCCACAGGCGGTGAAAAAAAGGATGCTGGCTTTTAATACGGGGTGGAAAAAAAAAAAGGGTGGGAAAAAGAGACTCTTAGGTGTGAAGTGCTAAGAGTTACCTTGTTTGGATGATTTTCATTTGAAAAAATATCAAAAGATGATTGCCATAGAAAGTGTTGGATAATTCCAATTACTTTATGCTGTATGTTCCACTTGTTGGTTTGCCATCTCTTGCAATTTCAATTCAATTCTTGATTGCAAAAAGGATTATACTGACCAGTTCGAGGGGAGCATCAAAAGTCCGTATAGCATACAAATCCGCATTCACCAAATACACTAAATGTAAAAGTTCACTGGAAAGACCTTCACTGCCAAAGTGCGGGTATTCATCTCAATATACAGTAGTACCCCCTCATGACTTAAAATCTTTCCCATTTTTCTTCAAAAGACGCAACCACCACCCAAACCACCCACACTCCTCCCCCCCCCCGCAACCCACCACTTCTGTGTGCCCAACTCTTTCCGTCTCACGGCTTCAGCCTCAGGCGCCAGTAACCATGTTCACCCTCAGAACATTAGAAGGTCGAGATCGCCGGCACAGAATTGGACATCTAAATGGAAACATTGTATCTACTTGTATTTACGTAGTATACTTGTGTACATTTGTGTACATATTTGTGATGTATGCACCTCTCTCTCTCTCTCTCTTTCTCTCCCCCTTTTTTATATTTTTCCATTTTATTGATTAAATCAGTGGGGATCGTGATTTCATGGTGAATTAGTTCATTCCCACAAAACTGGGTAGTAATATTTTCCATGTAGTTGAACCACTCCATCAACTTAGATGATCCAAACGGTTTTCCCACTTGGAGGATCATCCGCGATCATCCCAAGACGGACGGTCCATATATAAGCCATGAATTTCGGCCATTTGAAAGGGGAACAACCAGATCCTGCCGATCCTTAGGGGACTTATGATCACCATGGTTATGAACCACTTACTAACTGGGAGGATCCTCCAAGGCAATAGGATCACCATGATCGCCATTTTGCATGCAAACAAACAAATCCAACCGCAGGATTCGTAGCCACTGGGGTAACTTTGGAAAACAAACCTGTTTTTTTGCTCCAAAATATCTCAGCTAATGGTTAATCATTGGTTTGGGTGGTTTGGATTCTTGGCATTCCCGTATGAAAGGGATTGTTTCTCGGGGACACCCGATTCGAATCCCAACAATTAACCATTAGTTGAATCTCTCCTAAAACATTGGACCCAGTCACTTTTTGCTTAGGATCCCTAAGGCTTTTTGTTCAAAGAAAATGGGGGACACCGACATTCACCTCTTGCAAGTGGAGAATTTATGAGAATATACTCCTCATGTTATATCAGGCAATGGTACCCACAAGTGACCAATTATCACAAACCTCAGGGGATCATCCAACTACTTGGGAACCAGCCCCAACAAAAAACACCTCTTACTTTCCATTGTACTGGTTGCTTAATAGGGATCCTTTTGATGGCATATTTAAATCCCCCACAGAACTGGGTAGTATAATCCCGTGAAAACCATCAACAACCAGCTTTTTTTATCATGGCCCACGTGTTTTTCTCCATCAACAAAGCTGTTGAACCTTTTTAGCATCGATCTCCTCGTCGGAAGCTTTGGCTTTCTTCCTTAAGAAATGAGTTTTTGAATGGATGTCCTTTGGGACAGTAGTTGAACCGAGGGGGAATCTCTTTGTCCCTTCTTTGTAGAGAAGGCGGGTTCGGTTTTAGAACATGTATTGGTGGACACCCTGACTGCTGAGGATGTGCGGACTATCTGAAGCAACGGAACTATATACATAGAAAATAGTGTCTAGATGGAAAAAAAGACATGAAAACAATGACCATGACGCACTTTTCAGATGAAAAATAACGTCTTACCCCCATTGCGATACTTCCCCACCCTTTGCACATGTTTTTTCTTTTCACCAGTTCCCGACTGGCAATGAGTTGCTTGAGGAATCAGCGATCTTTTTCCGCCAAGTCGTGATGGGAAACAGCAACCAGCATCGATAAGTTTAAAATGTCTTGACCTGAATATCCATCCTGTCTTCCGGTCACTCAAGGTATACCCTCCCTGAAACTAACAGCAAGCAAGTTTGCCCCTGAAAATAGACCATAAACTGCCCCAAAAGGAAAGTAAGTCGTCTGGGGCTGTTAGTTTCAGGGATGGTATATTACGAAGATGTACTTGGAAACCTGCAAAAAATGGCTCCTTTGCTCCCCTGTTCTGAAGTACTCTTGGAATCCCCCTACTTGGAGGATCATCCCATTTAGTAAGTGGTTAGTAACCCCTATTTAGAAGCCGTTTAGGCCATTTGGAAGGGGAATAACCCCATTTAGGGGAGTTACTAACCATGGTTATTAACCATTTACTAAATGGGATGATCCTCCAAGCAGGGCCGTTCCGTTTGGCTCCATCGTTCCCTTTGCTGTTTCGTTCCCAGCGTCTGCTTTTTGATCAGAATGGGCTCGTCGGCCTGGATGATTCTATGGCGATCGTCAACCGGGGCCCCTAACCATTGATTGGTTTCCCCTAAGGCCTGCCAATAAAAAGCACTTATTTCGAGGGGGGTTTACGTTAGGGGGGGTACGTTAGAAGGGGTAGGTTGACCAGCCATGATGATTACCCTCTGCTAAACTATAACATAGCTGGCTGGAGTATCCCCAATCTTCAATAGGAAATACGTCTTCAATCCGGGTCCATTTTCCATTGCTACGTCAGTCTACCGGAGCGTGAGACTTCTTAAAATTTTGATACCGGTACCTGTGAAAACGAAGGAATATTCCTTATGGAAAATGATGATTGGTTCAGATGAATTTGTTTTTTTACATGGTCCCTTTTTAGGGGGACATGTTAGTTTTCGGGGGTTTACACTCCGTAAACACTTGACACTTCCTGTCAGGTTACATCTTCCCAAGAGAGAAAATGGTGAGTTTAGATTCCACTCCACCTTTTGCTCAAATGGTCTCATAGTGAATGATGAGATGAAGATACATCACTCGACAACTTTCGAGAATCTAGGACAGGGTGATTACCAAGAATCTCTGCAAAATCGATCCCGCACAACCAAATACAACAAGATTTTAAACTCCCTGTATCCTCGAATTGTGTATATGTGAAATCTATAGTCGAAATTACATGTTTATTAATCCGGCATAGAACGATGTGCATATATAAATAAATATACACGGTTTTAGAGCATCTTTCCAACTGTCAAGGAATTGATATAGATCTTTAACAATATAGATTAAAAAAACATTTCTATAAAACACATACATTGATATAAATAAATATTTTTTTGCAGGAACATCCGAAGGGTTTGCCCTGTGTGCCGCAGCCACATCGTCGCTCAGGACCGCAGCCATGTGGCCATCATCCATTTCAGATGAAGAGCTATGATGCAGATGTGAAAACAAAGAACGAGACAGTAAAGGGGCATGGCAAAATAGCATTTGCCATACTACTACGCCCAAAATGCTAAGCAAACTGAGACACTGTGTCAAGTGCGAGCAGCTCTTCTAAGTACACAACATGAAGCCTGGTATAGAACAGTTGGACTACAGTTGGCTTGGCTGTAGCTTGCAGGATCGAATCGAAGGATTTTTCAGATAATTTCTGAAGAGTGGTGGGTCGCTCCAATTGGAATTGATTTGCTTGCACCATGGGCAGCCGCTTACCCACAGTTCTGTAGACGTTACTGCCGTCGGCCTCGTTGACACCAGAGAGTAGGAAGGCATAAGCCTCGTCTAAGGCCAGCAGATTTCGGCCCGAGGCAATGTATCGTGCACGGCACATGATAGAGACAAGCCAATTCCACGGCCCGGACATCTAGAAGCTGGAAGACCTGCCTCTCCTCTAAGGCCTCTTCCCAGGAGTCCCTTTGCACCGAAAAATCCCAGGGACGACCAGCTGCGGGGTTGCGACGCTGCGTGGGTGGTGGCTGTTCACGATGCCTACCACCCCGGGCTGCTAGGTAGGCCTCAAATCCAAAGAGGTCATTACATATGTCCATGCTGATGTTGTGGTCACCGACCTGCGAGTCGAAAAATATACAATGATCAACAAGAATGAAAATAAAAATTGGATAAGATTTTTATATATATATATATATTGTTTTTTACACTTCAAAACACATACACATACAATAACTAATAGATGCTACGAGACTATAGATTCTTTTCAACAACACAAACTACGAAACACCAACTTTTTCGGGCACCTTGGCTGAATCCTCCGCGGTAGCTGGAGACTCTTCCCCTTTGGCTTTGGATCTTTTCTTCGCCTTCCTGGGGGAACGAGTCGTCCGAGAGACGTTGACGTGGTGAAAACGACGAGGAATAAGAACGATATATACAGATACATATGTATATATATATATACATATGTATATCCAGATGCTCAATGCATTGATTCCACCTTGATCCCACCCAACCCATTGATCCCACCCAACCCATTGATCCATCCACTTCCCTCAACTACCGAGGCTCTTTGCGGATCCTGACTTTTTGGGGCAAAAACCTCAGGCAGAACATGGAGTTTACACTCCAAGGGAAATTGGCACCTGGAAGTTCAACTTGACATAGCCCCCTTGATGATTGAAAAAAATGTAAATAGCCCCTGAGAAATGATGGTTGTTAAGTCTATCTAAAAGAAGGAAACACACTTTCATGAACTCACAAAAACATCCAGAAGTTCTTCCACTTGAATGGTTTGGTTGACATAAGTATGTTTGTCAGGCATCCTCTTTCGATTTTCAAACAAAACATAGGCATAGGGCTAAAAAAAAAACAGGTGTTTTTTGTTGACAAGGTGTCTCATTTTGCCTCAAAATTTGCGTGCTTAAATAGACAAACATAGCTTTATCACAGTTCTCTTGCTGATGGTATCGTTTTTTTTGCGTTTGCCTGAGTTACTGTAACCCTTCATTTCCTGAAGAGGGGGGTTATGTTAACGGTCTCAGGTTTGCATAAAATGCTTGGACAAACAAAAAATCCAAAAAAAATGGTGAATCCATAAACCATCACGACTCAACAATCACCTTAAACAACGGGGGGATAGGTTTACTCAGGGGTTGGTCCCCGTAAAAAATTCCCCTTGATTGACATTACTTTACCTTCACACCAGCTCCACGAGCTGGTTGAATTAGCCAAGGGGCAACAGAATGCCAAGGGCAGCAAAACCTCAGGTTGCAAGGCACGATGGGGTTGTACCCCTGACAGGTGTGCCCATGGTATTTCATGGTGTTCCCTACACATTTCCATAGGGGTACGTTGGTAAGGGGTACATCCAACTATCCCGTGATGGTTTTGATTTTCAAGGAAAATATTATACCCTACGACTGGAGGATCATTGCAATTTAGTAAGTGGTTTATAGCCATGGCTTGTTTATAAGTCCCCTAAGAATCATTAGTCATCCTTTCCTTTTGGGGCAAACGGCCTATTTTCGGGACAAGCTGCTGGTTTTGGGGAGGTATACAAACAAAGGGGTGCGAACAATCCCGTGGTTGCCTATGAGGTTTTTTTCAGTTTAATGAGGGGCGTCCCGCCTTTTGAGAGATTCTGACATCATGTTTTTAGCATTTTTTGAAGGGCGAATGATTGGAAAGGGTGATGAAGAGTGTCATCATGCCGGTGACTTCACTAGAAAACCGCCAAGGGCATGTTCCATTCACACGGTGATTCAAAGTCTTCTGCAACACTGCTCAGTTTCATGCTTGGGGTTCCGTGAAAGGAATGAAGGAAGCGATGCATTACATGAGGCATTTTCAGGACATAAGTGATGAAACGTAATAATTTTTGATACAACTTACTTTAGTGATAAGCTAACATCACACAAAAGGCTTCCTGACATGGCCCCCATTTGTTTGGCATGCCAAAACCACCAAGGGAAGCAAACCTTTGGGTTAGGACCAGGCCTTATTGTTTGCCCTTTTGTTGTGTCGGACTATAGCTTTTGGTGGTGTAGACTTGAACCACCATGGCACTTGTTTTTTTCAAGGCCGTGTGAATTGTCTTGGCTGAATTTGAGGGAGGGGGATGGGATGGAAAAAACAAAATCTCAATGCATGGTATACCTACAGAACATTGAATTCCACCATGTGCAACATTCAATTGAGAAAAACTATAAATATCAAAGAACTCTTCATCTCAAGATGTCTAAGAACACACCATAACACAGTTGATAAAACGTTTGACCCAAAAACACACACACACACACACAAACACGCACTGACACTGCAAAACACGCCCAAAAATCAACCACAATTGACAACAACCTTGATGAATTCAAAGGTGATTTCAGAACACACCTTCGACCAACTTAGCGGTTTTCAAAAGCTTAGATTTGCTTATATAAGGTGATTGGAAAAAAAGCAATGCTGCCGAACTGGTAGGATCCGTCATCCGTCATCCATCACCAACTCACCTCTCCAAACTCCCTTGAAATAAAAAGTTAAACTTTTTTGGGGGAACCATTTTATATATTACCCAAAAGTTAAAAAGTTGGGTTTTGGAGAAGTGAGCCAACAAAACATCCCAAAAGACCTCCACCCTGGAAGATTAACATGGAACCTGAAAATGATGGTTTGGTTCAGATGATTTTCCTTTTCAATTGGGTGATTTTTAGGTTCCATGTTAGTTTTCTGGGGTGTCCCCTCCCCTGCAATCAGCAATCATCCCAGTTGCAACCACTGCCACGGCAGCCGCTAAGCCCGCAAGCATGGAAGGATTGAAGGCATTGAAGGAGCCCTTCCGCGGAGCCGTTTTTCACGGGACCAAAACGGGATGAAGGTTTTCAATCCATTCCCATACCATCCATGTACCATGGGAACCCAAAACCTTCATTTTTATGGGTTATAACCCATATATTGGGGATGTAAAACCTTCAAATTTCATGGTTTTGGGTTCCCATGGTATGGTATATTTAGCTACATTTTTTCTTGTTTTTGATGGTAAAATATGGTAAATGTAGGATACCATATGGATACCATACATGGATGGTATGGGGTTGAATTCCCATACCCTTGGGATAAACCAACCACCATTAAAAACAATGGGTGGAACAATATAACCACCAGTTGCTTAATTACCTAAGGGTTGAAAAATCATCGAAATTGGGAGACAAACCATTATTTTAATGGTGGTTGGAAGCCCAGGGTATATCAATCGTTATAAGTAGTAGTAAGACATCCCAGGTCCAGGTATAAAGGCTGGGCCCCGAACCGATCCTTACAAATGGAGTCTCATTATATATAAGCCCTATAAATGGACGAAAAAGAAATCAATAGGTACATAACTGGGGTTGTAACTTATAACCCCCCAAAAAAGGTACTAATTTTATAGGACATTTATATATAAGGGCTCCGTTGAGTCGATTTGAAAGGGTGATGATATGGGAGACTTGTGGGATCGATTTGTTGATTAAAATTCTGAGATTTGTGGGATCGATTTGTTGATTAAAATTCTCATTACACTCCTGTAAACTAACGAATCGCTGGCTGGAAAATCCACCATTTTGGATGGCCTTTACCAGGAAACAATGAGTATTTTCATGGGCAAACTGTTAGCTTCAGGGAGAGTATCTATCTTGTCTGAGGATTGATTGAATCTGTTTGAAACTTGATCATCCCTAAGAAGCAGCTGGGACCCTGGTGGTTTGACTCTCCAAAAAAGAGGGGTTCTTTTAGATCTCCCAAAGCCATGAGTTTTGAGATCCCATGATTCTTAGGGATGTTTAGACTTCATGGTTCACAAAGAATTTTGAATATGAAAGGCCAATTAAGTTCATCAATCTTATGAACATCATGAATTATTTGTTTAATTGTTCTTGGTAGCTTTGGGTGTGGAGGTCAGTTGGGGTTGCATCACATCATCATCATCATCATCATCATCATCATCATCATCATCATCATCACCACCACCATCATCATCATCATCATCATCATCATCATCATCTCCAGGAATCAAAGAAAACACATGTACACCTGGATTTCTTTGGGTTTAAATTGTGGAAAAATCCACATGGATATCAAACATCATGCTTTGGAAAAGGATGGTTGAAAGGAAAAGGTATTTTCCATGCATTTCCCTGTAAAATATGCCTATTTTGAGTATCTATCTGTGAAATTTCAGAAACGTAAAGAAAACCTATTTGCAACGTTTTCTCAGGAGGGAATAGTTTGTTCACCTTCCCCCAATGTTGTCCCACCATTCCTCGCGAAAAACTTCGTCCGAAAGGTATTTTTTTCTTCTTCAAAACGAAGACCCAATGCCCTGTTGGGGATGCTTCCAACGGCTTCCAAAGAAAGAAACAAAACGAGCTTCCAAAGAAGTAAAAATCAAAAAAAAGAACATCACGTCACAACGAATCCGAATCAAAGCCATGCCCCAAAAGCCACCGACTAAAAAAAGTGATGATATTTTCTAGTTGGTGGTTTCAACCCATTTGATACAAATTAGTCAAATTGGATCATTCAATTTTCAACATGTGTTGCAACCACCACCCAAACAAATATCCTACACTTCTTTTGGTGGGCTGGGCCCGGCTGATTCGCCACAAACAAAAAACCCTTAGATGATTTTTGAAGTCTCATCCTAAGCAGTGGCAACAAAAGAAACTGGTTCAGATAATGGCTAATGAGTGGTTTGGGTTGGTGGTTTGGATTCCTAGGAAGGGATTGTTAGTTAGGGGTACCCCTAAAATCCCAAACCACCAATTTTCGATTAGCTGACTGGTTGAAATTCTGAAGAATTCTGGTGGGTTCAAGAACGGGATTCCCATTTCAAGACTGACTTCATGCTCCTGAAAAAAACCTAGGGTAAACAATTTAAGCTAGGATAGGATACAGTTTTTTTCAGACCCCAATAACAAGGGCCTAGCGTAATACAGCAACAATAGCTCTCATATATTGACTTAGTCTATTATACCAAAAAGATTGCAAACACCTGGAAAAAACACACAAATTGTCCATGCCTCAATCTTATTTGGAAGCCATCCCCAGAGTGCCACTGGGCAAGGCACATGAAATTCCATGTGACACATTGGAGTGCACCTTTTTCAGCTTGTTCCAGACATTAGTTCGTTTGGGGGGTGTTTTTTTGTCCCCTGTATGATGATTGGTGGGTGTCAAGCTGTGGTCTAAACACACTTCTGAACCACATGCATGTCATAAGAATATGCGCCATTCGAGCATGAGATTCAGCTCAAATTTGTGGGTTGTCATTTCACAATACTGTACACTCCGGAGGTTTGAACATTGAAACTGAAAACGGACGCCTGGAAAAGGAGATTTTCGCTTTGGAAATCCATGGAAATTTCAGCTTGGTACGTAACTTTGAGTGAAGTTCTAAAATCAAAAGGCTCAGCAAACAAAAGAGAACTGCATACTATATATATATACTAAATATATAAATATATATAATTATATAATTATAGAATTTCTGTACTAAGTCGTTAAATCATGGGGTCTTGCACTGTGTGGTTTGAAGGCTAACCTTTTCTTATGTTCTCATCTTGTGAGTTTCTCACCCTTGCAAGCCATTTCACTCACTTCTGGCAGCATTGACCTCGGAATGTGTCAACATGAAAAAACACGCGGGTGCCGGTCCTGAATGGGAAATGGGGTGTCACGAAGCCAACCTACCTAACTTAGGGTTCTAAGTAACCAATTTGGAGGGTCTTGGTAGTTCACTGCAATTCATTGCCCCGAAAAAAAAAACATGTGTGAATATCCTGCAAGTGTTACAACTTATGCTGCAACAAACACAAAGAAGAAGTATTTAAAAAAAAACATCACAACGAATCCAAATCAAAGCCCAACAAATATTGGGGCCTGCCCCAAAAGCTCCCTACTAAAAAAGTGATGATGTGTTCTAGTTGGTGGTTTCAACCCATTTGAAAAATATCTAATATCAGTCAAATCGGGACATGTCCCCAGGTAGGGTTGAAAGTAAAAACTATTTGAAACCATCACCTAGTATTTCTTTACTAACCATTTACTAACCATTAAGTAACTTCCTGGGACATCCAAGTAGGGGGTAGATCAAAAAAACCACAGGAATCCAGCTTCCATTTGGATGTTCAACCCTTCCCAGGACACCATCACGGCTGCAGGGCTTTCTTTGGGGATCCCTTGGGATCGGTCGGCGGAAACCGCACGGATCCAGGTATAAATGGTTGGCCTCTAAAAATGGCCTTATATTTAAGAGTAACTGGTGCTATTTCACCATCTATCAGTGGAGTGACATGGGCCTCTACTTATAACTGGAAAAGGACCCACCGTGTGAAACTGCTTTATGTCAGGCTGGTGCTGAGGACCCCGCCCCCCTTCCCCTTAAGCATCAAAGAATGATGTGTTGATGGTTTCAACCATACTTGAATGTTGAGTCATCTGAAAATCTTCCCCAATTTTTTGAAGAGGTGGACATGATTGGTCATTAGAACAAACAACAACTTGAAACCACAAAACTTGAAAACCCAGCAAAAATCATACACCCTGGAAGATTAACGCCTGGTTCACCTACAGCCATCACCCATGAAAAGAAAGGAAAATGATCTGAACCATCCACCTCCATGAGGACATGGTTCAGTGTAGCCAAAACTCCAAGCCCCCCAAAGCATCCACCTCATTGGATGTTACTGCTGTTGATGCTTCGTAAATCAACCAACCACTTGGGATGATGGTTAGTCCATTTTACCCGCCCCAGTACTGTAACCACAAGGTTTCTAGCTGTTGGTTGAACCAATCCAACTGAAAAAATCTGCTCAAACCGTCAAATTGGATCATTTCCCCCAATTTTGCCGGGTGAACCAGCACCGGTCCCACCGCTCATGTTTTATCCATCCAAGGTATTCCCAGGTAGTGATGCCAACTTTTCTGAACCATCAAACCGTAGTTTCGCCAAATGTACCTCTTGATTTGCATCTCTCTCACAATGAATCTTCCGATGCTTCGCCCGCAGTTTTTGGAAAAGCCTCGGGATGAAGTCATGGCATCCCCGGGACAAAAAAACGGTGGGTTTTAGGGTGCTAGACGTGCCACCCTTCAGTAAACTAACATGGCAAGCTGGAAAAGCACCTAATCTTATCCTAATCTTTAATAGGAGATACATCATCAAATGGTTGGTTTTCTATCGGCATGTTAGTTTTTGGGGAGTGGAAGTCTAACTTTGAAAGTTTGTCGAAATTGAGAAATTAGTTAGTCAAATTGGATAATCTCTTCAGGTAAGGGTAGAAAAAAAACATCATTGAAAGCACCACCTAGTATTCCACTTGCTCCTTTACATAGATATACTGATATACATAGATACATTTCAAAATTTGGGTAAGCTCCCTTCATTGCTCCTCCAATTGAACCAAGCAGTTTCTATTTACATCGCTCTTGTGTTTTTGTTTTGAACCCTGGAGGCTCAAACAAAGTGAGCAGTGAGCAGTGATCAAATCCCTATCCATGATATTCCATGATACCTGGTTGTTTTAAAGTGATATTTGTAATGGCTTGCTATACTCGCAATAAAACTGGGTAGCATTTCATCCCCCTCGTATTTACCCAACAACCACCACCACCAGGCTCACCAGGGTGAACTGATCCCTGCTGAAAAAATCAGCTGAAAATTCACTCCTTGTCTACCATCCGCATCCAAGATACCACAGTATGAAGGCCAAAAAGATGAGCCGCAAGAGCTGTAGGTGCCAGCTACCTCGAGACATGTTTTTGACATGTTTTTTCCTTTGCAAAAAACGGAGTTCCTATAGACTTCCACAAGGGGAAACCCACATGTTTTTTTTTGTTGAAATTTTAAAATGACTTATTTCAATTTGATGTCATCCCGAACCAATCTGAATTGATTTCATTCAGTGATGTTATGCCACTCTAATGCATAAATCCCTGATTTTCCAGGAAAATCTCAGTGGTGTCCACTAACCGCAGCAAAAATCCCTCACTTTTGGTGACGGGAATGGCACCTTGAAGTGTAAATCCAACCTTGGCCAATTTGCCACCAGGAAGGATTGCCTTGAAATTGGGCCACTGGACCAAATTTGCCACAAGTTTTTTGAGTTTCATGGGCTCAACTGACTATACCCAAACGATTTTTGTTGTTCCCCTTGGCACTTCATACAAGGTGGTAAGCCCCATAAATCGCCCAAAAAAAATGGGTAACTGGGGTTGGCAGGAAGCTCTATAAGTGGAGTGACATGGGCCCCTACTTATAACTGGTGACGGGGCCCACCTTGTAGTTGAAACAACTATAACGTCATAGAAATATCTTTGGATTGACGTCGATGCCCCAGCCCCAGGACCATCACAAGATATTCCGCACATAGTTTCGGATAGCCAGCGTAATAATATAAAGTATACAGTATACCAAGATGGAAGATCGATGAAGTTCCTGAAAACATGGATGTTACCACAATTCCTTTGTAAACAAAACACATTCACCTATTTGGGGTCTTTCATGTATTCCAATGGTACTACAAAATGCCAAGTATCACTTAAGGTTTCAGTCCTTACGGTTTCTCAAATCTCCAGAACAACTTTCACCCCCAAACAGCTCTATCAACTTTGCATGGCCCAATGTTGCAGTTACCTATCCCGTACCATTCACGTGTGATATATTTACCTACCTTTTACCATAAAAAAATCAACCAAATGTACATAACTACATAGCATACATGGATGGTATGCGTATATACATCTTTGAGATCTTTCCGGGAAACTTGTTGCTTTGAAGCTAATCTGTTTGTGTTATTAAGCATGAACTCGTCGTTAAGCTATTCACTCCTTACAAAACACAATCATATATTGAAATATATTGAAGACAATGATTGAAACATGGTAGCAGTTACTGATTGAGTTCATGAATTGTATGATTCTCATCAGTAAAATGTGGGTTCTTAAATTGAGTATACACCCCCGAAAACTAACATGGAACCTGAAAATGATGGTTTGGAAGATTATTTTCCTCTTCCAGGGGTGTATTCTCAGGTTCCATGTTAATCTTCTGGGGTGTATAAGTCAAATGATGACTTTAGGGGGAGCCTTCCTTCCCAGAACCTGCTCCGCCAAAAAGGCACCTCACTTCTCATCTGGAAGTTCGGAGAATAAGCCTCTGAGCAAAAAAAAAATGGTGTGGTAGAAGGGTGGCGGTGGCGGGAGCCAATGGTGGTACCTAATAATATAAACATCGTATACCATGAGCCCCCAAACCCATGAAAGAATAAAGGTTTGGTCACCTAAATTCCGGGTCATTGGCCATAAAAACCTCTTAACATGTAGGTCTTGGGGGCCCATGGGATACAATATATAAGTATTAAATATATATATATATACATATATATATATATATGCACTTCCGAAAATTAACATGTGTTCCCTGAATAGGGGACCATTTTAAACGGACATTGCATCTTCCATCAATGTTCAGGGGATATGTTGGTTTTCAAGGGGGATATATGTATATATATATATATAAATTCATATATAGATACTGTAAATCTCTTTCCGAACATATGTTCAAAGGCAATTTTTCCTGCCAACAAAAACGCCATGATAAAATGACCATGGTACCACTCTTCCAGCGTCCAATGATTTTTCTCCATAGTATCAGCGGTGATCTTAGTTTCCCGCAGAACGGTTTGATGGAACGCAACCAAAAAGTTCTACCAAATAGTACCCTCCTGTCAACTAACATAGCAATGGAACATCCACCATTTGAAGATGTATTTCCTACTTGTAAAAAGGGTGAATTTCCATCGCCATCTTAAAGTTTACTGGAGGGTAGTCCAAAAAACCCAGTTGTAATCATTTGATTTTTGAATCAAGCCATGCAACTAAACCAACCAACTTGTGCTCCAACCCATTTGGGTTTCGGGGAAATGGGGGGGTGGGAAATCCTTGCCTCAGCAAAAAAACAAAAAATCAAGTCAGCCACCTCTTGCCATGTCTTCTTCCAGGTGTCCTTGACCACCTCCAAGAAAGTATTCAAATTCTCCTCAGCCAAACATCCCAAAACTTGGATGATCGCGGGAGATCGGAAGTGGGGAAGGTGATCGGATCAGTGGGTGATCTTATAACCTACTTTCTTAATGGTAGGTATTCCTTGGGGGTGAAATCACCCACTGATCCGATCACCATTGATCCTAACAAACCCAACAGGACATCCAAGCAAGGAACATGGGAGCCTACTTGAAAAAGAACATCCCAGACTTGGATATGTGGTTGAGGGGGTCCCATGGTGATCGTATGTGCCCTTTAAGTTAGGGTTGCTGTAGTTATAAAAAAACGCCTTGGGGTTTTCCCCTTTAACTCACCACGTATCCGACTAAGTGGGGTGATCCTCCAACGAGCAGTTGTACATGGGGTTGCAACCCTACTGAGTAGCGACGGAAAAAAAAGCATTTATGACTCCTAGAGACCCATGTGGCCCAGGAAGATATCAGAGATTTCACACCTGTATGAACAGCGAACACAAAAACCATCCCCTGCCTGCGACACGAATGGTAATAATTAGGGCCCAACATTGGGAAGCAAAACGCAGTTGGTTCCTATATCATACCAATTTGCAAAACTTCGAACCATTTCCATTCCTCCATCTCGTTGCCAATCACTTTTATCTTGAGAAATCCATCTTGAACTCATTTAGAGGAACACTCGAAGCAAGCAAACACATCAACCATGGCTGCGGCTTGTTAGGAAAAAGTTAAACAACCAACCTCATTGAATGATCCATATAACGAAGTAACTGGCTTCCATGGGTTGGAAGGGTGATTGCACCCTTCCAATAACTCACGTGACAATGGAAAAAACAACCATGTTTAAGATGCATCTCCTTTTATACACAGTGATTTTTTAATTTTTCCCCTAAAACAAAAATGGTGATTTGTTCTTTTTATCTCCCATTAAAACCGGTGAATTTCCTTTCACTTTCCTATCAAAAATGGTGAATTTCCTTCAAATTTCCTATTAAAAATGGTGATGTTTCATTCAAAGTACCTTTTGAACCCCCAAACACCTCCTGTTTTAGGCTTTTAAGGGTTCCAAACACCTCCTCAGTTCAGGTATGACTGGAGGATTTTGGAAGACTAGTATCTCCTATGAAAAAAAAAACGGTGAAATCTTCCATCGGCTTCTTTGAAAAATCTGCGTTCCGCTTTCAAGCTTCAAACTTCCGCGGATCGATGGCTTCGGACACCGAGCTGACGCAGCAGGTACCGAAGTGGACGGCGAAGTCCTTGGGGGGTCGACCGGCACCGGAGCATCCGCACCGGTAGGAGTGTGGGGGAGGAGTCCTGCGGTGTTAAGGTGCTGCAGCTAAGCAAAAAAAAACAATGGAAGTAAAAAGTCATGTAGTAAAAAGTGGATATGAAATGTTGAATGTTGATCATGTTTAGTTTAGTAACTTTTTGTACTTTTTAAAGAACGATGCAAAAATACATTGCCTCCAAAGGCTTCGTGAATTCATTCATCAACATGCACAGTAGGATCGAAGGGTTAGTTATAATAAGCTGCTTATAAGGGTATATTCGGGTGAAATCACCCCCACTGATCCGATCACCATTGATCCTAACAAACCCAACGGCACAGCACTCAGCACAGCCTCTCCGTTGTGCATCTTTCTTGCCAAAATCCAAGTATCTCTCTCCGCCGTAACGGATTCCTTGTTCGTGGTGATGACCACCTAAAGCTTTGGCTTGAAGCTGCAGTGAGCCAAACATGCTCCAAACAGACAATTAGATGTATATACACCCCTGAAAACTAACGGCTGGATACCCAAAATGATGGTTTGGAAAAGCGATCTCCCTTTAAAAATTGTAATTTTTTGGTGTCTATATTGTAAGATTTCTGGGGTGTGGACGGTGTATAGGCGGGCTATTTTACCCGGGGTTCTTAGGGTGGCATTGGGGAGGATTTTCTATAAGAATTCGGTTGTGATTCTGCAAGAATTTCTTCATTCATGGGAATCTAAGGGCACCCCCCCAATGCCAACCCCACCCAAGAAATAAGGCTNATAAGGCCTTATTTCTTGGGGGGGGTGGCTTTGGGGGGGGTACCCTTAGATACTGGGAACGAGGACAACCTAAGTTGATGAATCCAACGGTGGAATCAAAATTCACCTCCCTAAGACTCAGCGATTGGACCCTCCTATACTTGGAGGATCATCCCAGTTAGTAAGTGGTTAGTAAGCCCCATTTATAAGCCATTTAGCCCGTTTGGAAGGGGAATAACCCTACTTGGGGGACTTACGATCACCATGGTTATTAACCATTTACTATATGGGATGATCCTCCAAACAGGAGGGGTTTGCCTCTCTATAGGAGGCTTCTTTTGAACTCCAAAGTCGTTAGTTTTGAGATCCCATAATTCATTAGGGCTTG
Source organism: Breviolum minutum Mf 1.05b.01 (assembly GCA_000507305.1). Lineage (NCBI taxonomy): Eukaryota > Dinophyceae > Suessiales > Symbiodiniaceae > Breviolum > Breviolum minutum. Next base: position 124,669 of record DF239927.1, on the reverse strand, counting down.
AAAAGTACCACTCCAAGGATTTTGGTTAAACATATCTGCTGAAAGGTAATCCGATCAACATGTTTCTCGAGTTGCAAAGCGGTTTTTTTGTAAAGTCTTTGCCGAGTTGTGCTCAAAAAACAAACTCATCTCTAAAACACATCCAGTTTCTATACAACTGAACCATGGGTTATGGATGGATCCCAGCAATTTGCTTCGAATTTTTCGTTTCACAGATTCCTTGTGATTTTTAAGGATTCTGAGGTTCCAAATAGCTCCTCATTCAGGAACGGAAAATACGAATCATCCCCGGCAACCCAAATCGCTCGCTGCCCCAACATCACGGGTAGTAGTCAACGTTGATACCCTCTGGTAAACTAACACAGCAATGGAATATCCATGAATATCCCCAGTTTTCCTGCGACATACCATCCAAATGGTGAATTTTCCATTGCCATCTTAGTTTACTGGAGTGTAACTTCAGAAAGAATTGATCGGAACGCACCTGCACAGGCCATTGTAGTTGATATGCAGAAGCAATGGCTCCCAGTTTCAATGGCAAACCCTCTGGCAGTAAGGAACGTGTTCCTTCAGGATAAACCACCTCGAAAATCCGGCAGAAACATGAAAAAACATGTTACCTTAGGGTGAAAATAGATGGCACAGATACCAAAAGGTAGGTTAGTAAAGGGTCCTTATAAACTAATATGAAGGGACTGTGCCATCTACTTTTTCAATTACTGTATATGTTTGAAGGCGCTAAACAAAAACATGTATATAAACGTGTGGAAATGGAAATGATGTTTCCCTGAGAATCATGGGATCTCAAAACTAGTGGTTTGGAGATCCCAAAGCCATCCTATAGAGAGTCACCCTTTGATAGGGGGGTCCCATGATTCTTAGGGATGGTTTTTTAATCATATGCCGTATGATCAGCCCCAAACACACAGAATATCAGAACACACAAAAATGGGGCAATCTCTATAGGCAAGAAATAAATATGAATTTTGAACATCAACGTTAGTAGGCTATTCAAAAACCAGGCCCCAACAAAATTACAATGGACAATGCGGCAAGCATAATATATAATTTATGATGACCAGGCCTACTACAGTAGTTGAACAAATCAATTGTCTAGGACACGCTAACTAATCCACATGACCTGACCAAAGTCACATGAAACGCAAAAACCTTGGAGTACTTTTGGGTCCATGCTTTGTTTCCATGAATTTTTCTGGACAAGATCTCGAATCATGGGATCCTCACAACCCAACATGGGATCCTAAGAACTCCAACACGTTTGCCGAAAGCGTCTCGGCCAACAAAAGACACGCTGAAAAGCCGCCAAGTGACAACGCCTTTGCTCGGAAAGCCTTTGATACCTCAGAAACCCAGCAACCTTCTGGAACATGACATCAGTCATCTAGGTGAACTACTATAGTTTATGCTGCAGCTATGCTGTGTCAATATGGAAAAATGGAAGTTTTGAACCACACCTCATTAGTTTCGAAATATGTTTCCAATCAACAGGTTGTAGTTTCCGTCAATATTTCAAGGTTTTACCAAGTTTTCCAGGTTTCAAAACTAACGACGACAGGTGAATTTGTCACCTACGTTACTTCACCTGAGTTACAAGTTATAACTATATAACATATATAAGCCTACTTATAATAACTGCAAGAAACCCCCCGCCTTGAACATTTTAAAATCTTCTTAGCTTATGGGATTTACACTCCAATTTTGGCTAAGTCATGAAATGGATGGGAATCTAGAAACGCTTTGAGGCTTAGATGAAACTGAAGACTGGTAAACTAACGTGGCCCCTGAAAATCAATGGTTGAAAGATTAAATTTCCTTTTGGCATAACCCATATTCAGCTATGTTAGTTAGTGCTAGTTTCAGGGAATGTATGTATAATCATATAATTGGGTGGTTTCAACGTATTTCAACCCTGTTCTTCAAGTCGTGACCTCGTCAAAGGACCCATTTTTGTGACCTTTTCAGGGCCGAAACACGTGACCTGCATTTGGGGAATCAATCCAGGTCACTTTGAAAAAGCTGGCAATGGATTTTCTCATGTATGTTTTGGGCAAACCAAAACGCATCTTTCAACTGCTTTCAATTCAAACAGTTAGATGATGAGTGCAATTGATTCTGAATTTGGCTTACTGTAGCTGCCCTCTGGCAAACTAACATATCAATGGCAAATCCTGATTATTCAATAGAAAATACATCTTCATTGATGGTCCATGTTCCCTTGCTTCTAGATTTACAGGACTTACCGTTGGGTTTCTGTTCACCGAACCTTTTCAGGCACTTAAGGTGGAGGCACTCGCTTATGTAAGGGAAAACAGCTTTATAAGGTACCTCCATTTTTTATACCCTCCGGTAAACAAACATAGCTGGCCGGAAAATCCCCATCTTGAATGGGAAATACATCTTCAATCCGGGTCCATGTTGCATTGCTATGTTAGATTACCGGAGTGTAGGTACCTGAAATCCTTGGTGATCTGTCGTGTGATGCCGAGCGGCGTTCGGACAAGAAATTCTTCATCCACTCCACTGCACCCTCTTTGTGCTGGGAACCACGCCTTGTGTTTCGGCAAAAAGGTACGAATAATGGATGTCCCGGGACGGAAGTGGATGGATCCAATGGGTTTAGTTATAACCTAAAATGGGGTATGCCTTGGGGTTATAACCCACTGATCCCGACCTTTTACTAACTTCCTGAGGCATCCAAGTATGATCAAGTTTAATGAACAAAAACAAAGAAACACCATACTCTGCCAGGGAAGGACAACATATCCCTCCTACTTGCAAATTTTGAAGATGATAAAGTTCCTCTTCCCAAGGTGGGATATGTTGGTTTCATGGAGCGCCACAAACTCTCTCAACATCAACAAATCCCTACCAGTCCCTAGTACTAGCTGACTAGCTGTGGAAACAAGGAACATCTTAAGTGGGAATCTTATTAATTATAAATTTATAAATAAATATCTATCCAATAGTAGTTGCATTCCATACTGACAAAAAAACCTTTGAACAAAAAATCCTCCACAAAATCTCAAACAAAGGTGAAGAGTCAAGAGACGGAACAACAAAACTCAAACAGAAAATCATCGCCGTTGCCACCCCCTCTCGTTTGTCAAAGATCGAACAGCTTGGCCAAACGAGACACGCAAAGAACCAGAGCCATCCACTAGTGGAACCCCAGGCGGCTGTTGCTGGAATACCCGCTGCCACCAATGCACGGGAAATGAAAGAAGGTCCTGTTGCCGTTGCCACAATGCTGAGTCCCTGCTTGGGGTATCATCCCATCTAGGAAGTACTTAGTAACCCCCATTTATAAGCCACCAAAATGCCGTTTGGAAGGGGTCCCACAACCCGATCCTTAGGGGACTTACGATCACCATGGTTATTACCCACTTACTGACTGAGATAACTTTCCACAACTTTCAGCCCCAAGAATCCCTAAAACTTTTAGAACCCCACCCTGAGAAACAGGATCTACGTCTGCTAGGACAGCCTTACACTTCCCCCCCCAAAAAAAAACCGTTTGAACAGCGAAAACCAGGAAACACCTAAAATATTTTTGGATGTACTTAGAGTCCAATGCTGGGAAAATCTTTCTAGGGAGCAAAATCGCGCACCCACGGGCCGGGCAGCATTCCTGCTTACCAAATCGTTGGTGGTGGAATCCTTTGCGGATCTGATCTTTTCAGTGTCTCCAACTATCCCTTCCGATCAATGGAGTTTCCTGGTTCCCTTAATGGGTGGTAGGTAGCATATAATCACCCAAAGTGGTATATAAGCGGCATAAATATACTGCCAATTGGGTGTGATCATATATCACCTACAGTACCACCTATTTATCCGAATTTCCATCGGATCAAAGTCACCAAACCAAGGAATCCGGAGGTCCTCCAAGCAATGCAGCATCTGTCCAGAAATCACCCCAACTCCTGCAACATCTAAGGGAGGCCAAGGTGGCCTCCTTTTCCCCCTCCGCAATGAATCAAAACCTCCTTGTGTAGGAAAGTATATTTTTTAGGCCTTTTGATGAAGGGATTTTTCGTAGATTCCCATGCTTAGATTTGCATCAAATGTTTGGAACATATTCCAACAAAATGGTGGTTTAATGGTGCACCTTACTACAAATCCAAGCGTGCTATAAGAAAAATGTTTCATGATTCCTGCAGATTCATGGGTTGGCAGGTGATAGGGCGTACCACCATTACAAGGAATGACATTCTTAAGATTTTGGTCTAAAAAAAGCCACCTCAATTAAGGCTTGATATGCGTTGATCCACAATCCACAATCTACTATATAAATCAAACAAATTGCATCCTGCATTTTGCGAGTTGCAAGTATCTGGGTTGAAAACAACCCAGAATCATATTACACCAACCACAATGAAAATCATCTACAACCAAAATTTCCAGGTTGTTTGTTTACCTAGTGCCTTTACCCCAAACCCTAAACCTTACCTACTAATAACCTAACTCGACTTTCTCCGTTAAACCCGTTAAAAACCCCTGGGTGGGGTGACCCGGTGACCTCCAATGAACCTTGGAAAGTTCCATTCGGGACTACCTGAAAAGAAAAAACATACCATTGACGGATCCTTTTCGGGGTTTCAAGTTGATGGAAATGAACGTCGCAACGGCTGTATTTTAAAAGGACATATCATCTGAACCGGTTAACCATCATTTTTGATGGGATATGTTTTTTTGTTAGTTCGCGGGGGGAGTTTCCCTTGAGATATACTAAATATGCAAAAGTCTCATTTTAGAGAGAATATGTTAGTTTTCGGGAAAAATAATTGCTTTTGAACATGGCTTAGTTTTGAATTTCCACAATGTTTGACCTTTTCTCTTGATAGTGCACCGCACCTGTGATTGCTGAGGTAAACCACTGGACTGCCAGTATCCAGTACCTCCAAATGAACATGTACAGACCCACTTCGTGGGCTGAAATGACGTCGTGCCATGAGGTCTTTGAAAACCGGTTTCCATGAATCTCTCTGCAAAAGAATGTGCAAATGCGGGTGAATTGCATGGACACAATACTCCTTTTCAGGGCCGAAAACGTGACCTCCATTTTCAGGGTCCCTTTGAAGAAGCTGGGAAGTTCTTGTGACATGACAGACAAGTGCGCACATATTTATTTTAAAAGCACTCAGCTGCTTCTGTGTATGGAAATAGTAATTCAGGTGGAAGACTAACATAAACGGAAAACATAAATCCAAAGAAAAAGAAACGGTTCGCATCATCTCGCTTTTCTTCTACTGACCAAACTCTAACTCTAACATCACACTGCGTTTCCTGCTTTCCCTTGTGCATACACAAAACTTCATCATCATCCTTCATCAGAATATTCCATCAATCAACGCCTGCAACCGCAGAAATTTCAAGACTTCTGTGCCTCCAGACCCGAAAAGCCCCCATGGAACCCGAAGCAACACCTGTCGAGAACCATTGGCAGTGCCAAAGCGAGTGCCCAGCAACTGCAACAAACATTTTGCAACCTGAAGCGCCAAATGGCGCTTCAAACCCATGATTGGTTGGGAGATGTTTTCTGGGGATTGCGAGGAAGATCAAGTGAACTCTTTCATGTGTTGTGTGAAGAGTGGTATAATTTTTGCATCCTGCTTAAACAGTAGTTCACAGCGGATAGTGAAGGCTAATAATGGGTTCCCTTCATAAGAAATAAACAGATCATGTTTTCACTCTCACTAGACTTTTGGCAACCCAAAGTATCTAATAAACATGTAGAACAATCAACGACCAAGTCGTCAACACTTAAAACTGGATGAATCAGCCATCAACCCGCTAGCTAAAAGGTGGCACTATCGGCCTCATGATGCTTACAAACCTTCATGTCTAGTGCAATTGGAGTGCACCCCCCTCCATGGGCTCGAAATGTAGGTTGCAACCATTATCATACTCATTCATAGTATATACCTATATGCATTTACCCTGTTGACTACATTTACCAAACAATTACTTACATTAACATTCACCTCTCATTTCACTACATTTACCAAATAACTACTTATATTCTCCTTCTATTAGGCTACATTTACCAAACAGGTATATATACAAACATGTACCAAAGAGCATGTGGCAACAGGCTCTTCTTCCCTATGTTTTTTTTTGAAAACTCGGTCGAGTCCAACGTATGAGGTGTTTTTTGTGTATCTCACCAAGCCGTCAGCTTGTCTTAAAAAGTGATGATGTGATTTACACGTTTGAAAAAATCTAAAAAATCTAACATGGATACTAAACATGATGCCTTGGAAGATGTATCTCCGGCACCCCGGCTGCAAGAAATGATCAAACATGGGCTATAATTTTTGAGTATTTACCTCCTGACGTGATGGAGATTCTGGTTTTTCAAGCCATGATATTGCAAAATCAAAACTCATGAAATAAATAAGGAAATCACGGCGATTTCCATCTCAAATCTTTGTGTTTCCCTAGCCTTGCCAAAAATGATCGCATCATTTCTATGCATCAAACTGCGAGACATCAACTCATGCATCAAAATTTGGGTTGCCAAGGGGCCCAACCATGCGACACCTGAATTCCTAACAACTGCAGGATGAAGGACACCAAACAGAAGCCCTCGTGGCGGTTTGGAGAAGGGTTTGTTGAGGTGCTGTATGTTCCAAAGTTAAAATGGCAAAAGAAACATGGATAACAGGAAACAAGATGCAAATCCAAATAATCGATTGATGGACAAATAGATAGAGAAAATCCACAAACAAACAGAAAGGTATAGAAACAACGTGACCGGTTTGCTGTGTGTGAAGGCCCTAATGACCATGATTGATGATCTCTGTCATGGGAAATGTGTATATATCTGGGCAATTTATTCTACATCCTTAACCTGAATTAAGGTCGGATTCCCATGGTAAACTACCTTTTGGGGTGACCTCGGCTGAGGTCGCTATAAATATCTATAAATTGCCTAGCTATATACCAAGCACTATCAAGCAATCAGTTATAAAAGGTTTTGAAACCAAACGAGGGTCATTGGCCTGTCTGTCTGCATATCTCCTTATCGATCTATCTATTTATCTTTCTATTTAAAATATTCAAACTCTAAACCATCAACTTGATGAAGAATGCGTCTGCAAGAGCCGAGCTTTCGAAAAACGCCGAGCGTTTAATTTCTTCCACTCCAATCCCCATCCCAACCCAAACAGCGTGTTGCCTGCACGGTGCACAAGTAAGCAACAAAGGCTGCTCGGGAAGCCATAGCTTTCCGAAAGCGTTCTTTTAATTTGACCAACAAACACCGACCTTTCGATAAATCAACGACTCGATGTCTGGCACTTTCATCGTATTGAACACTTTAAACATAATAACCAAGGTAAACAGAAACAACTCATAATGTTTCAATTGACATCTATATCAGCTATCAGAACAAAATGTTGATTTTTTGTTACGGTGAAAGGATCTGAATGCTGTCTGAAGAGTGCAACAAAATGCTTGTGAAATCATCCAAACCAGGCCGGCCAATAGTCAATAGTCTAACATCTCGGTCCATGCTGGGTTGCTAGCCTTCTTGTTGGCCTGGCCCTTGATGAAATTCCAAACTTTGACTCTGCAAATTACACCAAAAAATGTCTTGTAACAAAAAAACTATGCAAATGGCTACCAAAGGTTGCAAATCACATGCAAATCACATTGACCATGCATCAAATTTCATTTGAAAACTATACCACCTGAAAAGTAGATGGCGCAACTCCCATGTATTGGTTGATCATAGCCCCTTACTAAGCCACCTTTTGGGAGTTGTTGCGCCATCTACTTTCACTACGGTGTACATAAAATAGCCAGTGGGTTGGGAAATTTTGCTCCAACAAGGATCAAAATTGTATCAAATTAAAAAACTCCCTTTGCCTTGAACAAATCCCGGCTTCAAATCTTTCGAGGTCCTAAGGGTTTTCTTTTCGAGAAACCGAGCCATGATTCAGGGTTGTCACTCCAAAACTTCTGATAGAATCTATAGGTGTTTCCAAAAATAGTGGTACCCCAAAATAGGTGGTTTTTAATGGAAAACCCTATTCAAATGGATGATTTAGGGGTATCACTAGTATCACTATTTTCGGAAACACCCATATAGAGCCATGGAGAAAAAAACTTGTGATCCTTCCATACCAACTGGTTTTTTTGCTGGCAATCCTTAGTCTTAGTGTGTGAGTCTGATCATCTCAACAAAGAAACATGATGCAGCAAGAAGAATACTCCCCCGAAATTGAATATGGGTGTTTCCAAAAATAGGGGTACCCCCAAATCATCCATTTTAATAAGGTTTTCCATTATAAACCATCCATTTTGGGGTACCCCTATTTTTTGGAAACATCCATATGGATACCAAACATGATGGTTTGGAAAATGTGATTATATACATTCCTCTAAATATGGCCATGTTGGGTATCTATCTCAAATTTCTGCAGGTGTAACATTCACATTCCAAGCACCGTTATTTTGGGGTCTTGGACTTTGGTGTCTTCTCCAAAAAGCCTTTTTACTGGAATGTCCGAACAGCCGGCCTTCTACTGAAAACCAAGGGAAAAGTGAAGCGACCAAATCTCAATCTGTCACCTACTTTGTTAAGCCTCCACTTGCCAGGAGATTCCCTGGACTGTACATACCAAAGATGGAATAAATCCTCACAAATCATCATACATCTTCCAGTGACCCTTTGATTCCCCAAAATGACGTCCCGTTTTTCGGCTACGTGTCTAAAGGAGGTCACGACTTGAAGAACCTGCTTCACCTTTTTCTCTTGATTCATGATGTTTGGGAAGATTCCCTCCCTGAAACTAACGGTTTGCACCTGAAAATAGGCCAGGCCCCAAAAGGAAATCCCTCAAAGTCCAAGCCGACCATGAAATAAATGGTATTCGCGAAAAGGCCATGATTTCGGATTGATTTCAGAAGGAATTTACGATCAACAATTTCAGGGGGCTATTTTCTAAATGGTCTTTGACATCCAGAGAAATTAGTATTCCATAGTATTCCAACCACAGGTGCGAACTGGCTGTTGGTTTCAGGGTCCCGGGTATTCAACCTTCCAACCCATCTGTTACAACATCCACCAGGTATACCCTCCCAGCCCACGGCACCTCCGATATCAACCCCATTGAGCCCCGGCAGCGTCGTCTATAGGGAACGACGCTTCGGAAACCCGGAAACCCCGAGCCACATCAGCTGCGGTGTGAAGAAAAAACGCATGGGGATCCGGAAAGAGCCGGCCTTACTGAGGGCTTAGGGTTGATAGGAACAAATCCTGCACCACTTGGGATGCCCCGAAAGGTCGTGGTACTGTGATAAAATCAACATTTTGGGGCATCCTAAGCGGAGAATTAACCATTGGTTTCCCGTATGTTAGGCCTTATTACACCATTATTTCTGAAGGGGGTTTGGTTAGGGGGGTTGGTTGACCAGTATGACTTTTCTCAAGTCGGCATGATTCAGTGGATGATTGAACAAAAAAAGAGGAAGTTTTCCAAAAGTTCTGGTTGAACAAAAAGCAAGTGGTCATTGAGAACCCTAAGCACAAATAAGATCCAATCTGAAAGATATCAAACCTGAACAGAAATGAATGTCAAAACAAACACTGTTTGAAAAAACACAGTACTCAAAAAACAACAAAAAAGTACACGCTCAAGGGAACTAACATATCCCACCTTGGTGGGAAAACGCCATCGACGCAAAAGTGCCGGCTGGGAGGGGACATGTTAGTTTTCCCATTGTCCAATTGATGGTTTGTAAAAAAACTTGATCATTCTAGCCTACTATATGAACCCCCAATCTATTTACTTCTTATTTTCGATTATCTTAGGGGATAGTCGTTACAGAAATTTGACAAACCATGTTAACAAAAAAACTGTTCATCCAATTTCGTAGGAAGTTTCATGGCTGTCTTAGTCTCTGTGTAATCTGTGATTGTCCCTATTAAAAGCTGTTTGTTGTTGGTTGTCATTTAAAAATCAGTCAAAGTTTTCCTAAAAACCTCCGATCCGGGAGAGATCCATCCAAAATTACACGATTTTACCAAAACAGTCTGGGCACTTTATTATAAATCATTACCCTGAATTAAGGCCAATTTTGGGTAGGATTTCCCTCACTAAACTATATACCTTTTTGGGGTGACCCACCGGCGGGAACTCAACCCGCATCTCCAAAAAACCATTAAAAATCAAATTTACACTCTAGTTTTGATTCTTTAAAACGGAGCTAACATCGCAGATTGATCGTTGAAACAAAAAATAGCCGCACAAAAAAAAGGGTCAACATCAACATTCAACATCAACAAGGGATATTTGGATGTACCCCGATCCCAACCGTACCCCCTATGGGAAATCCCTTCTTTAAGCATATATATATATATATAAGCCCTTAAAAAATTGGGTATTTATGGGTTAACAAACCCCATAGAATCCCTTGAACATCTTCAATGTCAAGAACCTCCATGGATCTCCAACTAATCAACCCACCGAAAAATTACTGAACACCCCCACAGTGGGGGGGGCATGAAGTTAGGATCGAAGTTTTTTGACGGAAGAAATCCACACGGGATTTTTGGTTAAAAGAAACCCCATAATTTTGAGATACACCCACACACACACACATCGACCTCATTTCAAATACGTAAACTTTTAAACTTTCCAAGAAATTTTATCAAATACAAATTTCCCAAGGCATTTGGGCTGTTTTTTATGAAAGATTTCATGATGTTGTCTAGTTGGTGGTTTCAACCCATCCCAAAAAATTAGTCAAAATGGGAAATCTTCCCCAACTAGGGGTAAAATCATACAATATTTGAAACCACCACCCAAATGATGTGGTTGTGTTTTCCACAGCTTTCCACACAGCACACCTCACCTTGGTTAAGTAGTAAATCATGGCCACCTTGCGATACCTCGGTATCGAGGAAAACAAGGAGATCCGCCAGCAACAGGGAAGGATTCCCAGTTGTTGGTGGTTGAACCAACACATTTGAACATATGGGGGTTTCCTAAAATGGTGGTACCCCTAAATCATCCATCTTAATAGGGTTTTCCATTAAAAACCATCGATTCTGGGGTACCACTATTTTTGGAAACACCTATATATATGATTATATATGTATCTAGTTGGTGGTTGAACCAACCCATCTGAAAAATATGCTCGTCAAATTGGATCGTTTCACCAAGTAGGGATGACCATTAAAAAAATATTTGAAACCACCACCCAGGTCTCATTTGTTGTCCAAAATGGGGGTGTCAAAAAAAATGTCATTTTTTGAATATTTTGAACATATTAGCCTAAAAAGGGGGTGTCAAAAATAGTTTACACTCCCTGAAACTAACGTAGCACCTAAAAATAGGCCATCCCAAAAGGAAACTAGTATTCCAACCATCCATTTTCAGGTGCTAACTTGTTAGTTTCAGAGAGGGTAGTTGATATTTTTCTTTAAGTGATCTTTGGAAAAGATCCTTCCTGGCAATTCTGCTGGTGAGCCTTTTGGGATGGTGAAAACAACGTGACCGACTCAAAGGCTATTCGTGACCTCTAACGATCGAGGATAATATTGTTGAATGACCTACCCTAGGGATCCAAGTAGCTGCTAGGAATGCAACTAGGGTACAATTTGGGGGGTAAAGTATGGTAAAGTATCTTCTTAGGAGGTATTTGGATCCATAGGGCCAATAAACCGCTGATATCAAAGGATGGAATTGGAAATAATATGTGCATTAACCTGCATATACCATGGATTGATTGCACTGTTGGATTGGAAACCGATTGATATGGAAATTAACTTTTATTCATATATCACCGAGAGAACTGGTGGATGTTTCAAATGGAACATATAAACAGTACATGAGCAACGGCAACAATTGGTTGACATTCCATGAAATACTGGTTGGTTTATCAATAGGGATCTTTATTTCATGGCATGTCTCAAGTAGTTCCTATATCACTAGGTACCAATCATCCCCTGTATAACCCAACCAACCGGAGGCTTTGATCACTGCTCACATAATGGCAACCAATAGGTCCCCTGCTAAACGTTAAACTTTTTGTCGGTTACATTCGCAGCTGTCTAGTCACAGTGTGACTGGTGAATTCTAGGCGACTATGTGTCCTAGAACCACAATACCTACAATTGATGGGGTTGCACAAAAGGGCAACACCTTTTAGTGGGGCCCACATGGTGTCATTGCGAACGTTGCCACTGGTGGGCAACCGATGACTGCCAGGCAAAGCATTGTTGTTACCTGTCCTGGTACACGTAAAGTCTCACTAAACTCACGGGAGCTATACATGGATGTTTCCAAAAACAGAGGTACCCCAAAATGGACGGTTTACAATGGAAAACCCTATTAAAATGGGATGATTTGGGGGTACCACCATTTACGGAAACATCCATATAAGGGAATAAGGTTAACGGTTAACCCAAGATGTGCCCAGATATGATGATCGCATGACCACCACATGTTCGATCTATCGCCAGGTCACACGGTGGTGCCTTCAGGATATGCTTCGCTACTCTCCTCTGGACGAATGACCTGAGTATGAGTAGCGAGGCATGGTCCAATTTCAGCAGGTTGACAGCTGTCGTTTTTTGTTTTTGGTAGTTGAGCTAACCTTCCAAAGAAATGGTAGTTTTAAACGGAAACACAATTAAAAACATCAGCATGGCATCACCTAGTTTTTGTTGGGTGTACTTTTTGGCTGAGATTGAGCTCAGTTTGCTTAAGTTAAGGAGTTTCATATCGATCAGTTGTGGATGCTTAAAGATACGGTTTTATTTGTGGTTTCACATCTATGACATGGGAGTTTTTTCAATCCTTGCCAGTAGAGGTGAATCTAAAAATAGAAACAAACAAAAATCGCTTCTGAACCTATCCTCTCCCTTCCTGTCCCAAGAAGAAACAACAGCCACTTGGATGTCCCAGGAAATTAAAAATGGTCAGTATATGAATATGGGTTATTCCACCTACTTATACATGGTGTATTCCTTGGGGGTTATAACCCACTGATCCTAACTTCCAACGGGACATCCTTCCGCACACAGCCAGCATACCGCTGCCAGTCTTACCCCCCAAATCTTCCCAGTCCAATCACCAAGGAGCCCATCGCAATGCATCATTGTGTAAGGTGATTTTACCACCTGTTTCATATTTGGCACCTCCGGCCATTTCCGTTGAACAGAAACTTGGAGAAGTCAAGGCAGGGTTGAAAAGGGTTTCAGAGAACATTTTTTTTTGGTAGGGAGGTGTTTTAGGTTTTTTTGTTGCCAATGCGACCACACGCATAGTATATAATATATGTATACATGTATACATGTAAATGTGTAAAAATCCATATGTGGTTTGTTGTGTGTCGGACGTGATGTAAAAAAAGGTGCTTATCGGCTTATCGATGCAGATTCACCTCACCCAAAAATACCTTCCCATTGAGAGTTTTATTTGACATATGGAAAGCTGGTTGGTGGTTTCAACCCCTTTGAAAAATATTAGTCAAAATGGGAATCTTCCCCAAATAGGGGTGAAAATAAAAAATATTTGAAACCACCACCTAGAAAGCCATCAACCTGGAAAACCCAGTGACGCTCCAGCCGGAAGCTGATGATTCCCTATTCGAAAAAAAAAACAGCATGATGATGTCTGCCGCCGGTTTCAGCGCGGCTGTGCAAAATAAATCCCTAAGGATCCAATCACCTTCTCAGATGATGATTGGGGTGTATAATCACCTCCTTAGCAAGGGATTTAGGTTCCATTACCATTCTCAGAAGGTGATTGGATCCCTAGGGAATAGATGGCCAACTTTGGTGAGAGCCAAAAACACCCCATAAGGATCCCGGAGTTCCACAGCGTTTTTTTTTTGGATCACTGCATTGATTGGTCGATTTGGGTCAGGGTGAGACTTCCACAAGAGCATCCAATGCTGTACGCAAGCAGTGCAAAAGCAGTACAAGACAAAAGACTTTTTGTTTGTGGATGTATTGTGCCTTTGCTTTTTGTAATCCTCTAATTTGTTTCATCAAAAGGAATCGACACAACACAACATGTTTTTTTGAAACATCTCTTGTACATAAACAAAACATCTATACATTGCAGTAGTGTCGATATGTTTTCAATTCTTGCATAATCATACTAACCACCACTAACACCATGGCATCAAAGAAATTGCATAATAGCAACCAGCAATACGAAGCTCACTGAGAAATGACCGAGATGAGCAGCACCCTTCTGCTCCTCCTTCGGACATCATCTGGTGGACCGTATTTCAAAAGTATTTACATCTCGAATCTCAACCGTTATGTGTCTAAAAGCACTGGCAATTTGGATAAAGTTGTACGAATTCATGATGTTTCAAATGTTAATCCTGAATATTTGAAACTGTTTAATCCCGTGCAAATTATTTTTGCATAATCTGGGGGTAGCTCCGAATTGCTCCCTGATATGAAGGGATCCTAGGGACTCCCAGCTCCTTAGCTCCTTTCCAAGCACCAGCTAGATCAATTAACAGGTGATTCAAGCCGTGACCCTTGTATCCCCTGGTTGAAGGTCACTTCACCAGATACAGGGTCACTTAACCACCCCAAAAAGGTCACAAAGAACTGCCAAGGACATGGATTCTATACTTTTGGGCCCTGCACAGAAAGCTGATAATGGATACTAGCTTTCTTGCAACGGTTGTTGTTCTTCTTGTTGTTGTATAATAGCAGTTGTTGTGATTGTGGTGTTGTTTGGGCTTGTCCTGGTTGTGGTTAAGATTGTGTTAGTGCGGTTTGTGGCTGTTGTGTTGTTGTGTCGTTGCTGCTGCTGCTGCTGCTGCTGCTGCTGTTGTTGTTGTTGTTGTTGTTGTTGTTGTTGTTGTTGTTGTTGTTGTTGTTGTTGTTGTTGTTGTTCTTCAACCTCTTCTTCTTCTTCTTGCTTCCAATGTTTCTTGCTGACATGGACTCCACCCTTACAACCCTTCCTGAGAGTTGCCAACCGTCTGTGGGTTCTGTGGGTACACCGGCCCATGTGGACCTGCCAACCGCGCAGAAACCCAGCGTTTGGTAACGGTCAAGGCTGCTGGTTGATTCCGGGAAACCCAGAAACGGATTGTAAGTTTCATCATAAAATAGTAAGCCAATCAACTGCCTAACCATCATTAAGCATTTCAAAACGTAACTCCAGAAACAAAGAAGTACAACATACTAAAAATATATTTATCAAAATCATTGACTTTATACAAATCACTCTTGAATTTTTAGCTGGAGAAACCCAAAAAAAAACTCAACAACTTGCCACTTCTTATTTCTTCCCTCTCATCCTTGAAGCCCTTCCCCCTTGGATCCCCGTTGTTACACCTTGAGGAAAAGCACCGGGTGGAATATGCGCCATGGCTGCAGCAGCACCCATGTACTGCTCAGGATGGAAGTTTCCATGACCCAAGTTTTGTCCCATGTAGGCCTTGGACTCGTCGCATCCCATCCGTTGGAAACAGCAAGGTGTGGGCTCCCGGAAAACCCCCACCTGGAACGCCAAGTGTCCTATTTCTTTAGGCAACTTTATCCCTAAAACCAGCAACTATTGCCTTAAAAATAGGGCACTTGGTTTTCCAGGCATTTAATTTTGTAGGGGGCCACTTATATTCTCGCGGTGAGTCATAACCCCAGTCAAATTCATTTACAGTATTTGGGGCAACCTAAAGGAATACAGTAACTCCATTCATAATTGGTAGGGCCCTCCACCAGTCCAGAACAACAACAAGCCTTTTCAAATAAATGGTGATGAATAATTCCTTGTAAACGTAAGTATGCAGTACGTGTGTCAATTCGATCACATATCACTGACCGAGATATTCTCTGATTCTTCTTCAAATTTTCTCGACCAAAAACGAACTTTCAAAAATGATGTGGTTAATGATACCTCCAAACAAATTTGGGTGATCAAAAAAAAACACCCCGCCTTTGGCAAGAAAGCCCCAACTTGGAGGATCATCCGAGGACTTGTTTCAGTGGTTAATAACCCATGGTGATCGGTAAGTCCCCCAAGGATCGGGTTGTGGGACTCCTTCCAAATGGCCGTACTTTCATGGCTTAAAAAAATAGGGGGTGATCCTAATCCGCTTTACACTACGTCCTGGGGTGATCCTCCAAGAACAATCACCAGTGGGAGAAACGGGAAAGCAGCTCAGTGATCCCCCCTGAGCTTCCACCACCCTTAAGATAATGGTTGACGGTTGACCCAATTTCGATGATTAAAACCTTTAGGTAAGCAATGGTGGTTATATTAACACCCATTGTTTTAATGGTGGTTGGAATCCCAGGGATCCTTTTTCAATGCTTTGTTCTTCGGGAAGAGTTGGACCCCTTTTTCAAAAGTTGGTTACAGCTAAAGCATCATGTGGATGTCGACCCATTTTTTTAACCTGAGAAATGAATTCGGACCTGTGATATATCATACTGACTGTATCTTATATATGTGTCTTGTGATGCCATGTAAAAACTGTAAATCAGAAACATAAGATGTATTTTCAGAGGAGATTTAATGATGACAACATTATTGAAAAACACATGCCAACAGCTTGCCAATAAAAAACAAACTCCTCCTCAAACGCATCCTGACTTGTCAGGTCTTCCAGGTGGTAGTTTAAAGAACAGAATATAACTATAACCCTAGCAACGGATCCATACATACTGAGGTGTTTGTTAGATCTCGGAAAACTTTGGGTCATTTCCCGGTAGACTGGAGACCAGCCAGCTCTTTTCGCTCCTGCCTGCTGCCGTTGTCGTGTCTCAATGAGTTCATGCATTGCTGCCTGGCAACGTTGTTTTGCAACCATCCATGGTAGTGGAACACTGACACCGTCCCCGGCGCGAAGATATGGGTGTTTCCAACCATAGGGGTACCCCAAAATGGATGGTTTATGATGGAAAACCCTATTAAATTGGATGCTTTGGGGGTTCCACTATTTTCGGAAACATCCAAAAGGATCTCATGGGCGTAATCAATTGGATTCAATTCCTCACAACATGTGGCAACACACATGGGAAATCAATATATCTTCCCTAAAATTATATCAAAGTTGGGATGCTCTCCCCCCTTTGCTTTAATTCCAAAGGGCAAATAAATTCAAGATATTTATAAATTCGGAACCCTTGACTAAATGCCGAAACTAAGATGTGCTGAACAAACCCTGGGGTGTTTTGACTTAGATACCCTCAAGTCCTTGGCTCCCGTCCAAGAGCCAGCTATCCTGGTGGTGGCTATCATCCTGCTTGATTCGCATCCTCAGCCTCAACGTCCTATGCCTACTCAAATTGAAATAGGACAACGACAACAACGACAACAACAACAACAACAACAACAACAAGAAAAACAAAAAGACAATGACCCCGTCAACTCCTCTTGGCTCTTGAAACTTCAAAACCCTATTACAAAGGACCCGTTGTTGGTCAAAGGCCCCCCCCCCCTAGAACAACACCCCCTCTAACGGGTCCTTTGTAATAGGTTCTATTACGCAAGAACCCCCCTTGCAAAACAACGAATGGCTTTGGTGTTTCAGAACTGGCCCTGCCCTGGCTCAACATCACTGCTGGCTGCTTCTGGTGTTTCAGAACTGGCCCTGCCCTGGCTCAACACAAAACAACCACACATATCCTCTGTCAGCTTGTCTTTTACAAACACAACAAAAACACCACCTCGAGGAAGGGTAGTTCCCACTCCGTTTCTTGGTTTGTCTGCGCCATTTACTACCTGCACTATGTCTCCTACTCTTTCAGCTAGACCATGCAGGAAATACCTCAGACTTGCCAGAGATTCCCATCTCAACTTCCACCCCCCCTCCAAAACAACCACGGGTCCTTTGTCATCTTGTCTTCTAAAAACAAGGCCAAAACACCATTTAAAGAAGGGTCTGCACCATGTCACTACCTGCACTATGTCTCCTACCCTTTCAGCTAGACCGNCACACACACACACACACACACACACACACACACACACACACACACACACACACACACACACACACACACACACACACACACACACACACACACACACACACACACACACACACACACACACACACACACACACACACAACAACAACAACAAACAACAACAACAACAACAACCAACAACAACAACAACAACAACAACAACAACAACAACAACAACAACAACAACAACAACAACAACAAACTGTACCGACATGTACCGACCCACCACCCTTCTCACCTCCTGGTTTTGTGTCTTTTCCTGCAAGCCCTTACGTGCGTGTTCCACATGACCTGCGTCGGAAGGTTGGGGATCATGAAAGCAACATGATAGTGAGATAGAGGACGGATGAAAACAGGTGTTGGTGTGCTATGAAAATTGCCCTCCCTCCAACTAGCAGTTCGCACCTAAAAATTAAGCCATCCCAAAAGGAAACTAGTCTTCCAACTATCCATTTTCAGGTGCTAACTTGCTAGTTTCAGGGAGGGTATTCAATACAATTCAAAAAAAAAACAAATTTACAACTTGACTCGTTGGGATGTAACATTCAACCTTCAAAATCACGGCCACCACTCCCAGTCCAAACAATCAGTTTTTATGAATTCTTGTTCCAGAGCATCATTGATTGAATTAGTTTTTTTTTTGCTGATTGTCAGAACAAGATGCTAAACTATCATCTTTCCGTGGTGGTTGACTTTAAGAGTGTCCTTAATTAAATATAGTTATTGAATTGGTAGTTTCAAGATTTTAAGCAGCAACCAACGACTCGGGAAAGATTCCACTACCAAACTACTTGTTTTTCATGGGGTCGGGGAAGCTTAAATAAGCGGAAGATGATCAATTTCGTTTCAATCAACATCCTTTTTCAACAGCTCATGGCTCAGCATGTATTTTTTCAGGAGCGACTTTTTTGGTAGCCACACAAAGGTTTGTTCAATTTGTTCTTTCACTACCCTAAGCATCTTTGGGATGTCATAGGGCGTCAAAACCACCCGTTTTCAAAACAGAGTGTCATTAGGATCTGGTGTCTCAAATGGGAGGGGTCAAGATTGTTAGGGTACCAGAAAAACGCCATCCTTTCCTTATAACACTTTTGACCTAATGGCTGCCTGAATAGGAATGGAGCTGCTTGGTCATATCATCGGCCAGTCCACTGATCCTCAACCAGCACGATTGGTTAGACTTAGACCCCAAGATTTTGTAATGAAATCATCTAGGTGGTGGTTTCAACCCCATTTTAAAAATAGGCTTGTCAAATTGGGTTATTTCACCAGGTAGGGGTTCCAAAAAAAATATTTGAAACAAAACCACCTAGAATCATATATGCACCAAATTCTTCAAGTCGTGATGTCAAAAAGGACCCATTTTTGTGACGTTTTTTGGGCCGAAAAACGTGACCTGCATTTTTTGGCCGGGGAATCAATGCGGGTCACCCCAAGGAAACCTTCACAAGCGAATAAGGGAGCTGGGAAATACATAGTTTTCGTACTCTGAAATAATAATAAGACTGAAAACATATATATATATATATTTGAATACATAAATACATAAAATTTCAAGACACAAATATATCTGTAATAGCCTCTTTGAAACTAAGACATCCGTACATACCCTTGCATACCCCAAATTTAGAAAGGAACCATAGTCTTCAAACATCAAATTGGAAATTGTAATGTTTTTTTCCACATACCCTCCCGTGGTCCAACATAGCCATGAAAAAATCACACATTTGTAGATGTACTTATGATGTACTTATTCCTAGCGGACAAGAAGATTTTCCAGCCAGCTGTATACAAGGTAGGTCCCCGTTATCAGTAGGGTTAAAACTCCACTTATCCCACTCAAAAAGCCATGTATAGGGCTGATATATAATTGCAAACTGGTAGGGTTCCACTTCGTAGTGGTTCACAGGAGGATTTCCAACCATGCGACCTGAGTTTTTGTTACCCTCCCGAAATTTAACAGCTCGCCCCTGAAAAGTTTCCGGTACCCAATAGGAAGCCGGATCGTCTTCCTTTCCCACCATTTTTCAGGGGTAAACTCGATGTTAAACTTCGGGGGGTGTATCCTTTCGTTGAAACCAAGACTCTGTTGAAGTTCCTCTGCCGTGATCCAATTCTCTTTATCTTCCAAGCCCAACTGTTTTTCGATCCTCGGAGGGGAAAATACAGTGAGTTGGGAAAAAAACGACACAAAAAAACATTACCATACCATCCATTTATGGTTTATTTCCACACATGCAAATGTAGGTAAATATACCATACATGGTGGTATGGGATGTCTTTCAGGGCACATGATCTGTGCGGCAGCAGGATAAATCAGTAGTCGTGATGCAATGGTGATCTACCGTGGTGCAAAGTAAAAAATCATCTTAAACAAATCCAAGGTTGTTTTTTTGAACCATGTTGAACCTTGTTTGTTGAATTCGGCTTTGGTTGTTGAATCCAGGGGGGGGTTCTGAACCACCAACGTTCCCCAAACAGTTTTCGACATGGGATTCTCCGGGCGCTGGTGAAGGTTGCTCGGGGTGTGTTGCAAAGGTGTGTTGAAACAACCTTAGATTAGTCGGTTAAAAAGTTATGGTTAATAATATATATAGATAAGTCTAAGTATGCACCGAGTGGTCCAATCTTCAAAATTCCTTTCAAGCTATATCAATCTCTCATTCCCCTTCCACCCTCAGTGACTTTTTTTTTCCTGGACGCCGTCGTAGTTCTACGGCATGGAGAAAGGGTTGAAAAAGCCAAAAATCATAATGCAAGTCAAGCTTGATACAAAAATATTTCAATAACTTAACTCAAGCTTGGTATCTTTGGTGTCTCTTCTTTGACAAAAACTCATTTTTTTTTACAAAAATA
This sequence comes from Breviolum minutum Mf 1.05b.01, assembly GCA_000507305.1. NCBI lineage: Eukaryota > Dinophyceae > Suessiales > Symbiodiniaceae > Breviolum > Breviolum minutum. The sequence continues at coordinate 103,830 of DF239927.1, read as the reverse complement.
TTACCTGGTGTCTCTTTGGTATATACCTTTTTTTCATTACCTCCCAACAACATCAAAACCTTGTAACTGAATTGGATTCTACCTGGCTTGACTCGAGGTGAAACACCCTTCCTTCGGTGGGTCGAATCGCCGAATCGCTCACTTTTTGGAGGCAAACATGGCAGCTTGCAATCGAGCCTCGGTCGTTGGAGCTTGTGAGTTTGTAAGAAATGGGAGTTGCCATATATGGAGCCGTCCCTATTTTTTGGCCTTATAAATCAATGGCCGTTTTACGGGGGTTATTCCTACCATGTAAACTATAGGAAAACCCTACTTATAACGGCCCGGTGACTTTGGGGCCCGCTTTGCATTCATCTTCAATGTTTTCACTGCCGAATTTTGAAGGGTCAACAAAAAATAGAAAGAAAACAACTATACATTGGGATGCGAAACCCGGGGACTCAGGTTTGTTGAGTGGCAAAAAGTGAAGGTTTAATTTACGTTGATATAAATATATATCCATATACACACATCACTGATATCTCTTTGTGGCGCACCACTTAAAAATAGGCTAAGGCTAGGTTGTGGTTTCATACACTTGTCATGTTTTACCCCTGCACCTTGGAGTGGACAATGATTCCCCATATGGAAACACGTCCAATGACAGCCAGCCGCTTATGCAATAGAATATGGCACAGTAAAACTTTTGCCTCGTGATAAGACTTCAGGTCCAGGAAACCAAGTCACAAAAAAGCACCTGGCATATTCGACCACAAAGGGAGCCCTCCCCAAACAAAAATGAATCAGTACCAAAACCTCCAGAAAACTTAGCTACACATCGGGTGAACCAACCCGAATCATATATGGGAAATGGGCCTTGGGTCCCGGGCCCCATCCTAATCCTATGCGCAGAAAATCTGATCCCAAAATCTTGGAGATGGAGGTATACTTGTCGTGTCTCTATGCTGCTGTAAACGAACGAATCGCTGGAAAATCCACCATTTTTTATGGTATTTACCAGGAAAGATGGAAATTTCCATGGGCGAACTGTTAGTTTCAGGGAGGGTATATAGTATATCGTTAGATTCTACAACAGCATCTCCCAGGAAACATCTGATGGGACCTTACCAACGGACCCCAAGTTACGGGGGAGCTATTAGATATGTACTCCTGTTTAGGGGTCCGTTCAGTGGGTGCTGTTGGTGGACTGAGCTTCTTTGTGTATGGTTTCCCTGGGATTCCAACCACCATTAAAACAATGGATGTTGATATAACCACCATTGCTTACCTAAGGGTTTTCATCATCGAAATGGGGTCAACCATTATTTTAATGGTGGAGGAAGCCCAGGGGTTTGATATGGTTTAAGAAGATCATCCCCCACCTGGAACCTGAAACAACAATAAAACCACCTGGAAAGTAGATAGGGCAACTCCCATTAGTCTAGGTTTATCATAGCCCCGTATCCTAAGCCACCTTTTGCGGAGTGGCTAGCCATCTACGTTCACTACGGTGTAGTACATGGTTGTTTCAATTAGATGATGAACCAAATCTTTACATGGGAAATGGTTGTTGAACTAAACACATCCCGGAAGATTAACAGCTGAAACCTACAGCCATCACCCATGTAGAAAGGACAATGATCTGAACCATCCACCTCCATGAGGACATGTTCCAGCCATTAATCTTCAAGGGGCATCCATGAATGAAAAAACTTGAAACACCCCCCCCCAAAAAAAATTGGAGAATCCCTGGACATCACCAAGGGACTTGCTACTAACCTGTCAATCTTTAGGGGCCCAATTTTGTCATGTAACAAGAAAAAAACTATTTGCTTTGGAGTTCCATTTCTCAAAGAAAATTGCAACACACCCCTAGAACACACCCCAAACAAATTCCCCTGGCCAACAATGAAAGGAATTTCTTCATAGCCTGTTGGTAAAGGTTTAGAGTTTAGGAGTGTGTTCCAAAGGTGTGGCGAAACAACCTGAGAATTTACAGCTTCCTCCCACAATATCGCTCCCAAGGATTTACCTCCAGTTTTCACTCACGGGATGCCAAGATGCCGCAGCCCTCTTCACCTTCGCAGTGGCCTCCAACTTTTCCTGGGAATCCAAAAACGCATCAATTTCAAACACCGGTGGCCCCTTGATGAGGCTAGCAATGGTTATAACTAAACAGCAGTAGATAGGCTACATATCATTAAAAAATATGATACGACTTAGAATGTGAATATGATGTGTGACATCTTTGCAAGAGTATTTGGCACCTTTTGTCAATAAAATTCAAGTCTATACCACCCCTCTTTGAAATTCAGCCATTCAGCCAGATCATGTGGGTCCTTCTTGGACTCGGCCTTTTCCATCATAGAGGTGGCGCTATCCTCGGGGGTAGGGACGGCTGGTGTCTTGTGATGGAAATCATGAGCAGTAGGTCCTGCCCAAACACTGCTTCACAGCGGAAAATGAAGGTTGAAAAAAGGTCCCTTAATGAAAAATAGTGATGACATTTTTAGCAAACACGGTTGTATCAATGGGTAGAGGCAGGCTACTATCCATGAAACCTGGCTATTGGTGGGGGGGTATGGGTCAGCCTTTTGAGGGCTACACTTTTTGGTAGCTAACAGCAAAAGCCACTGAAAATAGGCGGAAGGGCCTTCTCAAAACAAAACTGTGTAGTATCATCCCCTATATACCCTAAACAACTAGGGCTTTTTAGAAATTGCTCGCATGACAATGGAAAACAAACCATTTGAAGAAGTACATCCGGGAAGATTAACATGATTCACCTGAGTTTATACGGGCCCCCTGGAAAAAGGAAAACCATCTGAACCAAACCATCATTTTCAGGTTTATTCTTCGGGGGGTGTATCTCCTATTGAAAAAATGTGATTTTCTATTGTCAATGTTAGTTTTCAGGGGAGTAACAAACCACTAAACCTACAGAGATCCCCATCACAGATCCAATGGGGACCTTTGTGTATTTACTTTACCAAACCAATTCTTTAGATGACTTTTATTAGGTAAACGACAGTAGATTCACAGTAAACATACCAGCCACATGGATCCGTGACGGGGATTAACCACGGTTATTATTCAAGGTAGTTGCCTACAAAACCATTGAACCAAGATGGCATACACTCCAAACTCACGAACAGTTAACTAGGTGGTGGTTTCATCCCATCTGCCAAATATTAGTCAAATTGGGGATCTTCCCCAAATAGGGGTGAACATAAAAAATATTTGAAACCACCACCGAGTTAACATATCCTACTTGTGGAAAAGGAAACCCATCTTTTCCTTTGAGAAGGGACATGTTAGTTCCCGGGATGGTATCTTTTCTGAGCAAAATATGTTGAATTCACCAACTAGAACTAAGACAACATTTCTGGAAGGTCACCAGTTGTTGGAACATTAAACTCTGTGTGTCTAACCATGAGTTGAGCCAGGCGGAAAAGCAATGATGTTTTGTGAAATTCAACCTGCACATGCTTTAGCACATGACCATTTCTGTTAACATCGTCATGATCATCATCATCATGATGATACAGTAATCATAATAATAATCATCATCATCGTCATCATAATCATCAACAACATCAATACCCTTTCTACCTACCTCCACAAATATCCAACAACAAAAACACCGCATCTCACTTCGTCCCCATCTTTCACCATACACCAAAATACAGGCTGGTCAACCTAACCCCCCTAACATAACCCCACGAACTAAGG